>JNEY01000126.1:17083-54916 GCA_020875895.1 Aphelenchus avenae | reverse complement strand
CCCGTGATCGGCCCGTGATACGTCCAATGCCCCCCCCCCCTCCCCCGTGATATCACGGGACCAAAATCGCTAAATACGGCCGATTAAACTTGCTAAAAGGCGTATGATTTATCTAGGCATCTGCGACAAAATGACAACCATAGTACAAAATTTTGGTTTCAAATAGTCGACGCTGCATGCTACAACGACTTTGTTCGGCGAAAATTTAGCAAATATTATATTTTTTCTGCGAATTCAAGCTGACGACGCGGTTTTACCTAGTGCTCATGATCACGTGATCATCGGGCTTGACCCCCCTCCCTCCCCCGTGATCATCACGGAGTTTCTGGACGCTCCCTAAGAAGGGGGAATGGCTAAACGAGCTTAATCGATTGCAAGTTGCTGAAACACGTGAACGGCAGAGCGCGGCATAAGCTGCAAAACCGCGATATCCTCGCAAATGCCTTAAACTTGGCGTTTAATGACACAGCAGCACAGGGAAATGCGCAAAGCAGGAAAATGCGCAAAGCGTCGCATGTGCGGCTTGCATCAATGCAATGACCGGCGACACCTTCCGCTCCATAACAGGATCAAGGTCGTTCGGCGGTTCGGTTCACCGAACGCGCATCGAGAATTGACTTGCGTCCAGGGCCACGCATGGCCAATGCGTCATGGCCACGGAACGACGTATTGTACCCCGCAGTTCCGTATCGTTGTCAGCCAAAAGGGCACAGGGCTGTTGGTGCGACAAAATATTGGTACGCCAGTACGGACGGGAGGGTGGTCGCATCATTTTTAGTTGCTACAACATTGTCGGCTCAACTTTTTTTGAGCTCCTGGAAACTCTCTAAAATGAAAAGCCTTGCGGGCCTGATGGCCAAAAGACAAGAAATACCATCCAAAGATGGCTTATGCGCGTCTGGGCTAGGCACCGCATTTTAACTGTCTAGCTATTTTCCTTTGCATTAAAACCTGCTCGCGCAGATGAATAAACGACTTATCCATGCAAGTGTAGAGGCAATCAAACAGAAGGGGCACTTACTTTGCTTTCTATTAACACCCAGGAATCGGTAATGTTGACGCAAAGAGCCGTATCCAGAGCACGTGTGGAGGTACATATATTTATGTCAGAAACCGTTAACAGACGTCGTCCTTTTCTCCGAAGGGCTACCTTCATCGACTCACTGACTTTCCCGGACCCTAGCCTCTGTGTCGTGAGCTTCTTCCGAAACCGTAGTCTAAGATAAGCTCGTAACTTGTGTGGGCGCTTCATGTTTTTCGGGGATCTGAAACTGAATGTTTCGTCTTCGCCGTAGACAGCGTAACTTTCGGCAAGACTAGGACGGATTGGCCGGGGTCATTTACGACGTCATCAACGAGTCCAGCAAGTGAGCGCAAATGTATATGCTGCTCTACTGCTCGTTATAAGGTAAATTGCGGTCACGGAGCTGCGAAGAGATCGTCTTTTTTCTAAATAAATCCGACTTCATAGCATGTCTGAATATTAAAGCGATAACCGATACGCAGGCTATTACGTAAAGAGATAATGATGAATTAAGAATTCGCAATAACGAGTACCAGTCATGGACGAGCAATCAATCTTTTCGGAATTTTTTAGCAGGTATTAGAATTTTTCGAGGTGCGGCCAACGGAACGCTCTCAAACCTTATCGTAAACCATGTCACACACTGTCCAATACACCAAAGATGTGATAGAATGTGATCTCCACAGAGCGCGACAGTGCCTCTGGCACAAGTTCAAGCGGCACAAGAGACGTTTCAACACGCGTGTGGGTTTTTTTGGTCTCAATTTGGGCTCTTATCGTCTCATTTTTTTCGTAGGGGCTAGGGGGACCTAAGCAAATTTTTCATTTTCAAAATTCACGGATATTCTAACGATTTCGACCCCTTTTTGAACGAATAATTGTCTTATACGCCAAAAACTTGCTCTGGCGGCGCTGCGGCGAGCTGACTTTAGAATGAACTAGCCAATTTATGGGCTAGTTTGGCCCCAGATGCATAAAAATTGTTCTGGCGGCGCCTCCCGCGGGCAGTTTTTTGGCTGACCCAAGCTCAAAACAACACTTTAAGGCCACTGAAAGGGCAAACCCTGCATGTAAAAAAAGTACCAAAGGGGGCCATGTTCAGGTATTTTGTAAAGTGCCCGACAGTCGACTGGCATTTCGCCAAAAAAAAAGCCGGATATCCTTTTGTCGGTAAGGTTAAGTTGCTAACTGGAGGTAAGTACTTTAATAACTTCCTCTTTAACTGGCTAGAAATTCTTGGGCACAAAGGCAAACGTCCGTGAGCTTTCGTCGACCGGTTATCCACAAATTTTTGTCCTATTTTCTTTTCGTGCTTCTGCTTTTTTCTGGAATTTTTAGTTATAAATGCCTAATCATTATTATTGTGTTTTCTTGTCCTGAAAAGTGTGGGGTGGGACTATTTTATCCTTCTTCTTCCTTGTTCTGAGAGTTACTTCTTGCTTCTGACCAAAAAGAGCTCGAGGTTATTGAAAACCCAATTATGAGGACGAACACGATCACATGCTTTGTACCCGACGGTTTAGAATCATTAGTCAGGTATGTACTTTGGATGAGCAGAAGCTATTAAAAGGAGTGATTATCCGACCCAATTCCGCTTCCAAGATTTACGTCAAATCAAAGGTGACTGGAATCTATAGCCTTCGTCTCGTGACAGGCGACATTTCCATTAAATCATCTTTCAAGGAAAACCTGACCACGTAACGCCGGCGCCGTCTCGAAACTTCAATTTTTAATGACCGCTGTGGCATTTGACGGTCTTCTTCAGCGGAAATCCATGGCGCCGTCTGAGCTCATTTGCCGGCCGCTTCCTTTGGCTCCTGAAAATCACGCCAAATAGGCTAGTAAACTATCCAAATTAGATTGTTTTAAACGAAAACTATACGAAACTATCCGGTCAAGAGAGACCAGGGAAGAATTATAGAAAGCGGACAGAGCAAAATCACCCTGTTCCTTTTGCTCAGTATCACTTAAAATCAAATTGAGCCATTTTAGTGTTCAGTTCTAAAGCTTGTTTTAACGCACCAAAAAGCTACAAATGCGTCAAAAAAGGTCAGCCTTGAACCCAGAAAAGGGTAGGTATGGTCTAGCTCGCTTTAACAGTTCAGGCTCCAGAAATCCAGAAACGTGTCTATTCCCTTAAGATACAGAACAACTACACGTAGGAGTTACAAACTCAAGAAAACGGCAGATTTTATCGCGGATCAAATGAATCCCAACGAATAGTTCTCTTCACTTTTGAAAGTGGCTAAAGCTTAAGTCTATAAAGTCTTACCGGATTTGAAGTTGATTGGTTTATTTGCTTCGAGCGTAATTGACAGTATTGTAATCGTAAGAGAACGCAAAACTACAAGCTAACAAAGGTTTATATACCAGAAAAACAATGTCGTCCATCCCGAGGCTGTTGATCCATCTTCCCGATTCGTCCATCCCGATTTGGCCCTTTTTGTCACGCTAGCTGCACTATTGCTTGCAAAACTCTGCAGCTAACCCTGTTGCCCTTTTGTCTTAACTTCCCTGTTTTCCCTCAACTCAGTCCCGAATTTCCAATTTCCAATGTGCATTATCGCACAAGTCATCCATTTTATTCACCATTTCAATTGTTTAAGGTTTTTTTCGGTGCTTCGCTGGGCCAGAAGCATACAACAAAAGCGTCAGGTTTTCGACAAAAGGGCTGTATGTAAAACCTGTTACGGTCAGCAGCTGGAAATCTTCTTGTCGACGAATTTCCAACAAAATGCCTAACACGACTCTAGACCAGGACGTTGGGAAATCGGTCCTATCGCCGACGCTAGCGATGTTCAATATAGTTTCGCAGACCGAAGCAATGCTCAGCACGCAAAAGGGGCATGCGTGCTTAAATTGTGCCGAAGATTACGTAGGATGGCAAAGGTGGCTTACGAAAATGTCACGGGTGACATGCAACCGTATTTAATTTAACACTTCCGCGCAAGACATCTGAAAGAAAAAAAGGATTGATGCTGTTGGCCAACACATCAGCCGTCGAAACCTCTGAGCGTCCGTGAAATCTCTGTGAAAAACAATCTTGAGCACTCCGTTTAAGCCACGGTTTCACTCTGTTGATGCCTCTATGTTTTCGATCGGTCGGTTCTGTGCCGCAGACAGCGCGAAGTCAGATTTTTGTTTGACGTCCCAATTTTCGAGTGAAATTTCGGCGGAAGCGCCGGCGGCGCGGGCAAAATTATAAGCATATACGATGAGAAATCGGCCTATTTGATCTACCATTCCGCGCGTTTACTCTCTGTAGGGCTGGGGGTCCTTGAGTCAGGAACTGAAGCCGAAGCGCAAGTAGATTTAAAAACGAAGCTGCACGCCAAAGCCAAAAAAAATATTCGGAAGAGCACAGCCGATGCCGATGCTCTGCAAAACGTTTACAGGAAGCGCTCAGAAAATCTATGATGCACACCCATGGGTGGATACGGCCGGTAGGTAGACGCTACCTGAGCAAAGTCTCATTAAAATCGCCAAATTCTGGCCTGAAGTATTGTTGGTATCGGTTGCGGCGAGCACGTGGTCAAATAGCTTCGGCTCCTTCGGTCATTTTTACCACCGAGGACCGAGGCCAAAAAAAAAACACCGAACATTGAAGCCCAACAGAAGCCGGTTTCACCAGCTCTACTTTATGCTATGTTTCATTCAAAACCTGGCAAAGGAAATCAAGAGGGAAGCCAAGAATAGTCGAGCACCGAAGCAAGCGCCCTACGCATGAGTACGTCACGCACAAAAACGCCAAGGCAAAAAAAGGACTCTAGATACCATTGCTTTTGGCCAGGCACTGTTGGACCACTTCCACTAATTTGCACTTGCTTATGTCGGGCCCGCTTCAATGGGGGTGTGACAACTAGGGGGATAAAATAGAGAAAATAATGGTAAATGGGGTTAGTCATAGTCGTCACTTACTTTTATCCTCGGCAGCGCATCGCTGCTCGAACTTAGCCGCCTCGGAGAGCTTTCTTTTAAGATCACCGCTGGTCTTTTTCCCTGAGCTTCGGGAATGCTTTCGACTAGCTTCTGCTGTCTTCTCCATTTGGAAACAATTTCATGACGGCTAAACGTCTGCCTTGTTTGCGAGCGAGACGACGGTTGCACAGCAAATAGTTGGGCAAAACAACCTGAAACGGTCAAGCATGTATGCTCCTCCAAACTTGTCCCACAAGATCCTACATGCCCATTTCCAAGCATAATCGGGTAGGGACATAGTTGAGTAAGGGAATTGCATGGTGAAAAATGTTTATGAGCGCATCCCAGCGCTGGACCGGACGAATGGAAAAGGAACGGAAAATTATCTTAGTGCTCGTTCTACCCGTACTGAAAGCTCGAAAGAGAATGTTGAAGACAGCAAGCCACATGCAATGCGAATATAATTCCAGCCAGCAAATCGACATGCTTGCGAGAAGGCGATCGCCGAAGCCAAGCACCGGCGTTTCCACTAGTTAGACCCGCAGGTCGAGCCGATCTATGTTCCCTTCCTACCCCTTGTAGACGGCACGGAATATGGCCGGAAAAATACGGCTCGTGGAACATTATATCTAAAAAACCTGGAAGCTAAACACCAGAAGCATGGACAAGTACGGCTTGAAGCGAGAGTCATCAGGCATCTGTAAGCGCATGGCTCCAGATTGTCAACGGTCCTCTACGGACAATACAATAGTGTACCGAATAAGCTGTCGCCATATGCTTAGCATGATTCGGTCAGCCTTCCATAAGCAACAGGCTTTAAGCAGACAAACAGACAACCAATTCTAGGACGATATTTACGCAAAAAAAAACATCCAAAGCGTCGACATCAGGAACTGGCGGACGAAGCGGTGTTCCGGCCAAATCCGAAGCAGTTGATTTTGATCCAGGAGATCCTCCACCCCGGGGTTAGGCGGGGGTCGTCGGTTCGACGATGCCGCGACCACCACTACCATCGACCGCCATCGCAAAATCAGTACGCCGACGATTGATGGGTTAGTTGCTCCTATGGGTTAGCAGCCTGGCCGATGTTTGCAGCAGCGAACTTTCTAAGCGCCACTGGAGGCGAGTGGTAGACAAGAAGATCCTCTAGGCTTTAAGGCAAGGTGAAACAGAATAGCTGAGACGGGCAAAGGGCAACCGGAACATCACAGGCAAAGCTAGAAATGGTGAAGTGCTAGCGCGTGTCGTCGCAGCGCACGAAAGCTAGCGAAAAAAACCCGAAAACAGTCGAGTAGTACTCTTTGTCGAAGCAATTATTTCGTTCTTTTCTTTATATTCATTTTCGACGACTGATAACAAAGAGAAACTTGTGATGGGCCTACACAAGAAGTACGCTGTTTGTTTTTAGTGCAAGAGAGCACCCTTTTTTAACTACACTTTTCCCGCCACTTCCATTTTCATCCTCATTTTTCTTCTGGCGACTTTCAGTCCACCACCCACGAGTATTTCGTACTACTACGCCTTCCGCATGTATCTAAAATTGCACATGATTCCCGCCGAAAGCCTGCTTACGGTCAGCCTGTTAGTAGTTTTAGTCTTCTTTGACCTCATCCTCAAAAGAGACTTCATTTGGTCAGACTTGCGTTACTTTACATTTTTGAAAAGATTTTATGAAATGCATAATTCTTTCGAGACAGCTGAATCAGATTCGTAGCGGATAATCGTTTCAGCAATGAACCCCACACGGGAGGACAGGCAGAAACGCATTGGCCTTAAGTAGTTCCAGTCTCCGGTCCGTTCATATTCTGTTTACCTATTTTTTGTGTTCAATTTTTGGTACCACCTTAATTTTGGTTTTTCATTCTCCGTCGAACGAGGCGCAAGAAAAGGTTGTTCGAGGTTGAAATAACCCATATCCGATGCAGCAAAAATTTTTCTGGATGAAGTTGCCTTTGACTTACAGATAATAGGTTCAAAAAAGCCAAATTTTAATGGATCATTTAGCGGTCTTAAACTTGGATGGGTCACGGGAGTTTGAATTTTTACGGAGATACTTCAGCACTTTAGTGTATGAGAATAGGCGTCGGCCGTTCGTTTCTTGATTGGTGTTGCCTGTTTTGCATGAAGGAAACGATTTGTTTGTGCAACCGCCGAGTGCTCTCTACCATTATCTGGCCGCTCAAAGGGCCTTGATAGATGATCTACTTGGCGACGATCTCGGTTTTGGTTTTGGTTTTGTTTTTATATGAGACCTTGCAGTGCGTCAGACATGACGCTATCATTGGATTGTTTACCTGCATGTGCCAACCAGCTTACCATGGTAATGTTAGCCGAATCGGAAACTTTGTAGGGCGAGGGATGCTGAAATGGAGGAATTACAAAGCCCCGTAAGGAGCTGAAGCATTCCGAATCATTCGACCAGGCTTTTTTTATCAAGCAGCGAAGGCCTGTTCGTCTGCACGCCAAATTGCTATGAAGACAATTACTTATACTCTCGCAACTTGTTTTGGAAACTTCGACGTCACCCGTACCGATAACGCGCCAGCTGAAAAGGCCGCCTCAAAAGCGTCATCATGGCGAGGCACTTTGAACCTTCCCATGCTCTCATGTTTACTTTTGCACATGGCTTATGACGAGCGCCCTTCACTTCCAACACCCTTTCAAGCTTTAATGTGTGTGTATGTGGCAGCGCTTTTGTTGGGATCAGCAGAGTTCAGCACCAAGAACTCAACAGGGTCTCGACGGACAGCTGTCAACTTTCTGCTGCGCGTGGCAATGTCTAAAGACATGTATCGGAGCCCCCGCAGAAAATTTATCAGATTTCAGGGCCATTATCCACAGTAGCACGACAAAAGTTCGCTTCAGTCCTAACAATCGTTTATAGTGGACGCTTTTTGTATCATTTGATTGCCTCCCATAGCGGGAAAGAAGGAGAATTTCTGTCACCGGTGTGCCTTTGTGGATGGCCGAGCGTGGAGAAACCGAAAATAAAGTCCGTTTTCGCATTGGTATCGTTTAGAGAGTAGAGTGCGCAGGGGGAGGCCTTTGCTTGAATGCCGTGGCGAGCCAGCTATTCCATGCTTCCCATCGCGCGTTACTTTGAATTTTCTGTCCCGGTGGGCAAGGCGCCTCCTGCTTATATGCCATAGCGAGCCTGCTATAGCATGCGCCAGAATGCGAAATGACATTAAAAACAATGGAGATTCTTGTCCCATCCAATTCAGTAGCATAACCTACAATGAACTGTACAACAAAGAAAAGCGCTGCATCAATATCTGGCGGTCATATGATGAATATGTTAGAAAAAACCTGATGCTCATGTTGATATTCCACTCGTGCCCCTTACGAAAGGATAAATTGACGACAAAATTGCAACGGACACGTTAACCACAATCTTCTTATGTCATATTCTAAAAACCGAAGGAATTGCGTATGGCCATCGCTAGTCGGCAAAGGCCCGTGTTATTTCATGCGATACGCACCTTGCACTTTTGTTGTGGTGGAATTTGCCATAGACCGCAATTTGGCTTCGACAAAATGACAAATAACACGGAAGTGGTGTTGCAGTGCTACATCAGCTAGTTCTCTCTCTCTAATTATCCCACCTACTCCAAAACTTTTAGCTGGGCCGGGGCACGTGTGCTTCCAATCGAAGGCAATATTTGAATAGATACCGATAAAACAAGTATTTTAAGATATAGAGCTAGTCGTACGGACAAACAACCTTTCGGTCGAAGAGTCTTATTGACGAAAACCTGAGATTTGGCTTTGTTTATGGCGTTCTGTGTTTCGCGATTGTTTATGGCGGGTTTACGGCGTTCTGGTTGGTGTATAGTCTGAGCGAGGAAGCCTCGACGAGCGACACGTTCGTCACACGGACCTGTCGTCATGGGTCGCCACAGGAAACAGACATACGATGCCGCCACCGAGACGACTCTCGGCGTGAGCAACCGCTTCAAAGAAACAAACACCGCGTTGCATGGATTGCATGGATACATTAAAATATTAGCAACGCACGGAGAAAAACTTTTGCAAGGAAGGAAAATTTCCTCTCTTGAGCGCGCACAGAGACGGCGTAGATTTCAATAGTGTCAAACGACTGCAAGTGTGCATCATACTCAGTCAGTTACGCACTAAGTATGTGTATGCCGGATGCTTATTATGGTCTCCCAGTGTCTTGTACCCAACTTACTTTGCTCTTTGGCTAGGCGGGCTCAAAATTCAGGATCAGCCAAACTTGAACGCCTTTAGAAATGCAACATTAATAGTAAGACAAGCAATTTCATACAAAAAAAATACGGCAAGGTGCACTAATCGACGAAGGGATACCACAGTTGCTGACTTCCTGGCGCGGAAATATTTTAGCCCCACGATCAATAACCCATCGAAAGCTTTCCCATAGACGATCGAATGCGGCTTGGAGAAGTAAAGCATATTTCTGTATCTTGTTATGGCACATGAGAGCACACGCGTCATTTTTCCGCGCCAGCGAAGGACGCATCGTAAAATTATAAATGCAAGAACGATGATCAAGATGGCTGGCCCTTGACTGCCAAAACTTTTGTAGGCGATGCCACGTAACTTCCAAAATCTACTGCGCAAAAAACCTGCTCTTTCTTGTACGCGACCGGGTTGTAAGGTCGGAAACAGATAACCGCAGAAGGAAGACACAAGGGTTGGCACCTCAGACCGCTCCTCGTGACACTGAAATGCCATAATCGTACCAAAACCGGCAGCAAGTCGCCTATCATTGTACAGCGTCAGAGTTCGAAAGGAGCCCGACTTTGGCGGCGTGCCCGGCGCGAATGGCCACAAGATTGGAGAAACCGAATTTGTTATCTCATGAGAGCGATACACACGCTGAAGTCGGGGAATAATTCGCACGCAGTAAAAATGCCTGTTTACGAGGCAGGCAAAGAAAACAAGAGCCCAACAAACATTCACATGACGGCATTGGACTGGTTATTGACACTAGTGTTCGGTATGACCCACCCGTGCCGCTCCCCGTTCCCGTGCTCGACCCCCCGTGCCGCTCCCCGTTCCCGTTCCAAAAAACGGCCCGTTNAAAGGTCATGCACGCGACTGGGGGTGTATTGAAACCGTGGATTTTGACTTTATTTTATCTCGAGGTAGAAAATTGTGCTTCGCCAGTGTTGCTGCAAATGGAAATTGTGGAAATGGAAATGGAAATTTAGGCAAAATGGGAAAGGTAGTGGGAAATGAATGGAAATGGAATATCTAAAGTCTCGGTAGTTGTCGACATCTGGAGTGCGCACGCCTTAGCCTACATCTTCATCGATTCCGGCGGTTGCCCGGTGGTGGTCGGCAGTCCTCGACCCGTCACAGGCGTTCCTTGTGGACTTAGACAGCGACTTTATATGTCGTCTGATGTCAAACCGGCTTTTCGATGCAAACGTCAAGTCATAAATCGATCTAGGTAATAATTCTCGGGAAGTACCATCTTAGCTTTTGAAATATTCCTGCGTGCGGCCTGCAAATGTAAATTACACGTGTATTACTTTATTATTTATTTATGCCTGCCACAGCTTACCTATACCGACAAAAATCGAGATGAGCTGCTGTTTTATCTAATGCAATGCAGTGTTGAAGGCCGATTTACAACCTTCGAATCCAGTTTCGATGAGTTAGGTTCCTCGATAAGCATTCAAATGCCCATAAGGACGTCTATTCACTTGCGACCTTAGTTGGGAAATCCCATTTCCATATATGGTGAACTGAAAATATGCTGCAGGCATCAAGGCAATTACGAAGTAGCGTTGGCATTTAAGTTGCCTCAGCCGCGGAAATTCGCATACGAGGTTTCATTGCACAGTGCTATTAATGGGATACTTGCGATAGAAGTTTCGGTTCTAATATCTTCGCGGGATAAGGGTCTTCGACATGGAGATTACTATGCAAAGCAGAAGTCATTGACTAACATTTACGTCGTTTTAAAACCTGTTACAGTAGGCAATGAATTGGAGGTCTTGCGCTTCGCATGCGTACATCCTCGTGCTCATAATTATGCCTTAAGGAATTAGGAGGTTTTCTTGTTTCAAAATTTTTTAAACGCATTTTCGGGTAGCCATGTTTTGCCCGTCGTTAGGCGCCGCCAAAAGCGATTTTTGCCACTCATATTTGACAAAATTTCTTATTCGAATCGCTTCCTATCGCCTATGGCAAGCATATGAATTGATCAAAAGTTGGACCCTATTGACTAATTTATGCCTTAGAATTAGCAAATCACGGCGTATGAGGCTTCAGTTACCGTAGGCAATCCGTAGGCAAGCGATACCGGTTTAGGTTTCATGTTTGGACAAGGCAGTTGAGGTTTCAGGTATTAAAAAATCATTTCAGGCGCAACCTTGCCAGGAAATGTTCCCTTGTCGCTGCAGCTCGGTAGAACCCGAAAATCACCGGCATTAGCAAAATGTATAATGAAAACCTGCGTTGCGGCTGGTGCTACCCCCGTCGCTAGCGGTCATGTTAACCGTTCCCTTATACCATAATTTCCCTGTTAAAGGCATCGGCGCTTCTATTTTTCGTGGACCTAATTATGGAAAGCATGAAAATCTAAAAGATATTCTTTCTAAAAGTGTCTTAGCAATTTCCCTCGCTCGCTCTGTGCTTAAAATTCTTATTTTATTGCGTTCCACTCAAATATGGTCCAAGATTACGTGTCCACGTATCTTAGACAGAGTTCTGGAGACAAGGAGAGGGTTTTTATAATCGAGAATGGGCGCGGCCGCCGCAGTTGACTAGTGAATTTTTGAAAAAAAAGCGGTTGAATGTGAGCCGGTGAAATTAGGAGGACGTAAAATGATGAGCGCAAAAAACGGGAGCAAAAAACGACCTTAGATAGAATCGCCATATTATAGCTGGAAAACCTGGTGGCGTTGACAGATCCGCTCGCTCTGACTACCAAAAACACGACTTTTTACGTTTTGTATATATATATATATACGTATAATCCAAACGCTTTCCATCTTCCTCATGACTAAAGTATCATTTTGGAAGCCCATTGACCCGTGCCTAATGCTCTGCTGACATATTTACTTTTTTCATAAAGCAGTCCAAATTAGCTGGTGGTTTACGTAACTAAAATTGATAATAGATCGAATAGCGTAATTATCTTCTTGCACTGCCTTAATCTATCCGGCGGTCGACGTAATTCGAAAATCTACGCAGGTGTTGAAGCAGCCGAATCGGAATCATGAAGCACATAAGACAGCGTAACATATCCTCGGAAAACGAATGAAGAAACGGAACTCCTTCAAGCTACGAGACAAAAGAAAAGACACAAAGTGATTCAGCGAAAAACCTGTAACAGAACATACAGGCGCTGAGAATCTGCAGCAGCCGACAGCTTTGGAAAAGACCGCTTCAGCCGCCAGCACCGATGCGCAGTCTTGTAATTATTGCTAAATCACTACTTTCCACAGCCTAGTGCCAAGTCCAGAATACTAAAAGCGAGGGAGATGTGACCTTCACAAGCATTCGAGCTTGGAACTCTTCAGGTAATGTAGGTAGCCGAAGCAACACCTTGCTTTTTGGTACGATCCCCACGATAACAGGGCTCGAATCGAGGCCGATCAGTTTTTGAACTCGTGTCTTCGCCATGAGCGTGGCAAAGGTCCCAGGAAGAGTAAATGTTCTCTCGACGTTCGGAAACTGCCTTTTTGGTGCACTTACAACAAACAACTAAGGAGCATTTTTACGTTTCGTTTCGAGCAGGTTTAAAGCTACATGAGTCCAGCTGCGCGCCACATCATCCTGGCATTGCGATCGCGTAGCGAAACCTAGAGGAAGTGAACCCAGCTAAGACCGAGGTGAACCCGAGTTTTGGGTCCCACTTTTTGGGTCCCTGAGTTTTGGGTCCCGGCTAAAATTTTGAAATCCTTTTTGCGTCCCGGAGTTTTGGGTCCCAGAGTTTTGGGTCCCGGAGTTTTGGGTCCCGGAGTTTTGGGTTCCCTATTTTGGGTCCCAGAAAAACGACTTTCAGCTTGCACAATGGAAAACGTGGCGGAAAGCACGAAAAAACGCATTTTTTGAATTTTCTGGTAAAATTTTTCTGGGACCCAAAATTCGGGGGCTCAAAACTCCGGGACTCAAACAGGATTTCAGTATTTTAGCCGGGACCCAAAACTCCGGGGCCCAAAAAGGGGGACCCAAAACTCCGGGACCCAAAAAGGATTTCAGCATTTCAGCCGGGCCCCAAAACTCCGGGCCCAAAAAGAGGGACCCAAAACTCCGGGACCCAAAAAGGGGGACCCAAAAACTCGAGGACCCGAGTCCGAATTTCGTTGTGTCTGTAATCGATTCTTCGAATTATTTTTACTTTTTGTGTGTTTATTCATACAATTTTTATGTTCGCGAAGTTCGCTTATTAGTATTCTTTCTGTGATATTCAAAAGTTGTATCATTCGTACATGTAAAAATACCAAATTTCCTAATTTCGCTCTAGTTGTAACGCATTAGAACTGTCTAGTTTTGCAGAAATTCGATGAATCTGCGTCAGAACTTTTGTAAAAGCTAGAGATGACTCTCTGATCAATCAACTGGGCGGCCTCATGTTGGGCAATCTGGATCGATTTGCTGTGAAGTCAAAGCCTTAAGTAAAACTGCGAGGTGAAGGCCAGCCGACGCGGGCACTTGAGGCATTATTCGACTCTGACGCATTTAATCCCGCATCTTCTCAAGATCGCTCTGCATGGAAGAGTACTATTCCAGAGGGAGAGCGAATGCGTTCAGTAAACACGTTCATCGAAGTTCGTCGTTTAATTAGAGCAACGTTTTAGAGCACCGTCGCCATAAAAATATCTGTTTAAGTAACTGCCTAAAATTTCTGAATTGCTTGGTACGTATAAAATAATTTAGGTATATTTCGTAAAACCTGAGACGCTACAAATCATTGCCAGACGAAATTAAAGTAACGTAAAATGGTAAAAAAAGGCAAGCGGTGAAACCTATAAAAAAGTCTGGGAAAAACAATCCGTGCTGATGACACAGTAAACAATAAGGTAATGTACTTATGGAACGCCTCTGTAGCGTCATAAATTCATGGTGCAGATATACAAGCTTAAGCAAAAAGTAACTGAGAAGCGTCACGCTGTCGCAAGCTAGCCTCACCCAAAATGTTATGCTTACGAAACCTGTCCTGAAGCCCTGCAAACAAAGACATCATCATATCATTTAAACTTTCTCCTACAAATTAGTGAAAAACAAATTTTGGGTTGCCTAGCGAACTGCTCTATCACGTCCACGAACAGTGCCCGAACAAAGTTGGGCGAAACCACAGTAATAAAATGAATCCCGTCATAGCGCCGCATAAAATTTCACAATCAACGGGATGCGCCAAAACCCTTCCGCGCAGTGTTGCGAACAAGGTCACTCGGCTATCCTGGTCACCGGACGGCCGGCCATAGAGGTGTATCGAATTATTTAGAATTCCGTACGGTTTCCTAGTTCACGAAATAAGAGCACAGAAATGAGATGAAATCGACGAATTCAGAATCTGGAAAAGCTGCCAGATTCAGGCATTTGGTCGCTAGGCGCCCACAATGCAAATTTTCACCATGCTTGTCAAATACTCGACTAAAATTTTGATGATTTCTTTGCGGCGGCATTTACCCAATCAGGTCCCCTGTATCTGGCCGCCACCGCTCTCGCACAAATTTTCCAGTGCATAAGTCAAGTTTTCATCCAAGCTCAGGATGGTATGATTGTATCATGCCTCCCTTGCGATCAGTATTGCCAGAACCTGAAAAGTTTCAAATAATGTACATTATAATAACGAAGAATATATCCAGCAAAAGCCGCGTGGTTCTTGCCAAAACCAGAAATTTATCCATGTCAATTGCTTGTAAAATTTCCGCAGAACTGGTAGAGGCGTCCATGCGACAATAATGGGTAACGAGAAGCTGAGAACCGGCAGAGGAAATTTGCGATCCTGGTACTTTTTGTATAAGACGAATCAAGTCTCCTTCTCTTTCTGGGCGCTGCCGCATGGTGCACAAAAGCCTGGAGGCGGAACAAACGCCGTAGATGGCGCTCGGCCCCAGGTTCTCAAATCGCCCTATTTTAAAGAGTATGTATGTGGTATTATCCGGCTTCGGCGATATGCAACAAAACTAGGGCGCAAAGTTAAAAGACTTTCGTCCTTCACGGGTGAGCTCTTCTGTTAACGTTGGAGCCTGAGAAAAAAAAGGACTCATGTTGTTAATAAAACAAAAGACAGTGCTTAGTTTGCTAAAATTTTCTAAATGACCCTTGGGATGTTCATCGGACGCCCCACCTGATCGGAGGTCTATTAGTCCTGAGGAGTATTTAGAAGAGAGCTAGGGTTTGACAGCTCGATAAGTGAATGAAAAAAATTCTCCATAACTGCACAATTAAGCGAAGAAAAATTAACGTTAGCTAGCTAACCATTTATTTGTTTTTTGACAAAAAACCTGTCCACCTTTCTGTCCGTCCGTGCGCAGTTAATCGCAGGGCAGACGTAGATACGTGCCACAAAAGCATACAACCTACGCGGCTCCGCGGCTAATCAAGTCGTTCAGAATAGAAGCTCACGCCGGCACTATCTTATTTCGTTAGTTAGTCAATTAATTATCCAGTCCAGCGTTTATTATATATAGTACTTTTACTCGTTTGTTTTTCGAAAAAACCTTGGCGAATCCAGGACATGAGCGTGTCCGTAAGCATAACTAGGATATTCGCAATGTGCGTTGAAAACAACCCTGCAAGCGTGCTGCAGTGCTCGGACGTAAAATAAACCTTAAACTTCAGGTGACTATAAAAACCTGTCATAGCTTCGTTACCATTCAGTCCTTGTCGTTTGAGACCACGTGGGTCGATTTCAAGTAATTCTCGAGGCTTTCCTGGAAAAAAAAAACTGAAAACAACGCTGCAAAGATTTTAACAATAGTTCCGTACTTTCAGATTTCGTCGAAATACACGCAATTATACTTAATCGTTTTAAAAGATGTTGTCTAGAAGCACACCTTGCACATTTAGTAAAACTATGTAATAATAGCGCACCGAGGAACAGCGGAAAGTCGGACGTACCCCAGCTTAAGAACTTGATCGTGAGGCTTAAAAACCAGACTGTCTTCTGCTTCCATTGGCCTTTATTTCTCATAGCAAAAAGATAAGGTATTCGTAAGAAGTCTCCGCCAGGCGGCACCTCAAAGTTTTAGGGAACGAAACCTAGCGGAAATTTAGCGTCTAACGGCAGCCCGTTTTATTTAGTATAAATTTACGACTGCCACCTAGCTAGCATTGTTACAAGCCGCTGTCACTTCCGAAAATGAAATAGTGCAAACGCTTCATGCTGACTCGCGAACATTTTCACAGTACACAAAACCTGACGACTAGTTTGCTCTAAGTTGGCTATCGTGTCGAATTTAGTTTTTAAAACAATTTCAAAATGAACTTGCGTGCAGCTTGTGGAGAATCGCCGCCATCGAGAGTTTTGCTCACTGGGAAAGCGCCGGCTAAGGCTGAGCTCGTTAAGCAACTTCGCTCGGAAAGTTGAGTCAAGGTTAATAGTTCCAAATTCTCCCAAAGTACAGTGTAATGAGCACTGCCGTGCTTTTGACCATGTTAAGCTCATTGTTCCTAGCAAAAGGCGGCGCTTTTCTGTCAGCAACGTTTTCAGCTACGTAGCAAAGAAACGACAGATTTTTTTTCAAGCATAAGTTTCAGAAAAAAACTGCGTACCGCCGAATGATCTAACTGCTTTTTGAGGTAGTTTTCAACGTGAAGTCAAGGACCTACCGGAGATGGTATTCACAGATTTCAAATGAGATTTAACATTCAAAAAATTTGTATATGCAGTGCAGTCGTCGATTTGGCATGATGTGTAGCAATGAACAAGGAAATCTATTTCGAACAGTCGAGTAACATTTCTTTCTAACACGCATAGCACTACAACCAAACGTGCGCTAGTGGTGCGATAATAGATTAAAACAGAAGTAAATTTTGTTCGAAAATGTTTGTTTTCTAACGCTTGCTTATGCTAGGCTTTGTTTACGCTAGTGGAATGGAAATGTGCAAACGTTGCTTGCTGAATCTCAATCATTTTCGTGGTTCACAAAAACCTGACGATTAGGTTGCCCTAATTCGGCTATCGCGATGCATTCAAATTTCTAAGCAACTTGCAAAGGAACTCGCGTGCAGCGAGTACTGAATCGCCACCATCGAGCAGGCGTTAGTTGAGAAAAATTGCGTTCTGGCCTTCATAAGCACAGCGCGTTATGCAAAGCACGTTTCGGAACTCCAGCATTTTTGCAGATAACAACATGCAAGCGAAATGGCGGAAAAATGTCGCGTCACGCCAACTTCTTACACTTGTGGGCAAATATTGAAAAAGGAACAGTTTTATCCGGCTAAGAACGCTGTCGTCGACCGATGTAGGTAAAGATTGCTGGTATGAGCCTTAGTCGGACACTTGAGTCAAGGCGTACAGTTGCAATTACCTAATTCTCCCGGAAACTAGTACGGTGCAGCGAGCACTGTCAGTTTCATAGCTTCGCCGACGTTTATCAAAGAAAGTAGAGATGGCGGCAAGCCGTTTCCCGTGCTGTCATGCCGTGCTTCTCGGCACCGCATATGGCACGGAGATTGTTGACGGCTTAAGCGCCTGAGAACAGATAACCAATCAATTTTTAGCGTTTTAGAACGGCCGTCTGCGTCAATGTAGAAAGTCAAACAACGTGGTCTGGTTAGGTGGACAGACACGGGAAAGATTACAGTTTTGGACTTCAGGGCGCAGGGAAAGCAAAAGTGTGTTTTTCACGTGATCGCCTGTTCGGGTACCTGAGCCTAACCTAATAAATGATTCGGATTCAAAGGCTGTTATTTAACGGACGGCTTGGTCCGTTAAAGAGGCCCTATAAACGTCACAGGAGCCTCAGAAACGTCCAGTTTAAAGAAATCCAGCTAACTCGCCTGTGAATGTCTGTGTTACGTCAAAGAAAACTGTTAGGGCAAAGTGAAAATCAGGAGACACTTGAGCAAAACTCGACCCTTCCTTTGCTTGTCCATGTGCACGCATCGAAACCCTACTCGCATTTCGGGTACAACGCTGTCTGTTCCTTTTTATGCTGCTGCATTCTACTGCTCACCAAATATTCCGACTTAACGAATTTTGCCATTTTTGCGAGGAAGGCACACTGTTTCGCAAGACTTTGTAAAAAAAACTAAGGTTTTGCACATATTTTTATTTGGTATTTGTAGCAGGTAAAAGAGGTGCACTAAAAAATCTGGTGACGTCTTCCCAGTCGAACCCGAGTGCATTGCATTCTGGGTACGGGTTGGTCCATGATGTACGTGAAGGTGAAGCATGAGAGGCTGCTGTGCCATTTATGCCGTCTAGGTACTCTCACTACTTGAGCGTACTGGGGCAACCAAACCAAAACTAGTTGCGCCTAAGCTATATAGGACAAAGTATTTCAAAAGCTATCTGAGGCGGCTGCTCGCCGCTGTACTCGCCAAAAAAAGAAAGAGAGAAAAGCGCTAAGCGCATTTCGGCGCAATGTGGCTGTTTCCTGGTGGTGGAGCGGGCTATCCTTGTACCGAACACCTTTGTTCATAGTTTCTACGACATTGTCTGGTCCACTTCGCCGCCGCTACGCGGTGTACAATGATTATGACCTCTTTTTTATTTGGCCTTCCAGACACGGACAAGTCGCAACTGCATATTTGTTCCTGATATCGTGGCAATCCGAATTTTAATGACAAACAAGCTCTCCTGCAGGATAACCTGCAATCAACCGGTAGGGATGCTCGTTTTTTAAATAAAAACTAAGTTTAAACGCATACGATGTTCTAAGATGTGGATGACGACATTTTCCCCGGCAATACAAGATTGTGAAAAATGCTGTTGCTAGGTTAGGCCGTCTGCCTGTCCTATCATGCCTTCTTGGTCCTGTGAACATTAAAGATTCCATCAGCGTTCAACGATGTATGGTGTCGTCCAAAACCTGGTGCGCCTTGTAATCCTTCCATGTCTCAGAATTTGCAATGTGAGGTTACAGTTTTTGCGGAGGCAAGCATAACGGCACATGAACCAGGAACTTTTGTTGCGTACCACGCAGAATAATTTGGCGAGTTCGCTAAGGAGCTGCCAGCATGCATTGCACCAACAAGAACAGGCGAGCTACGACGAGCTCAAGCTTGCTGTGTTTCGTGAATTTGCAGACATCATGCTTTCGAAACTTTTGTGGAAAGCGCCTGAAGCAAGTACTGCTTCAGCTGCACATCGACTGGGCCGCCGATCGTGCGAAATTAAAATTAGGAGACAAAACCTGATCCAGGCAGCTTACTCTACGCATCCGATTGTTACAAAATTAACGATACTTTCAGATATCGCGTGCATTGTACGTTCTATCATGTACTACCACCGCTAGAAGGCGGGCATTCTTAACCAATAATGGACCGAAAGCAAAGTAACTACAGAAACAGGAGAAAGCATGCGCCTTCTCGACCAAAGGAATGAATGCTCGCCGCATTTGCGTGCTGGCGTGGTCAAGGTCGCCCCGCCATCTGCGTGGCAGGACACGCGCCGGCGGTGAGAGTAATGAACTGTGGTGGCGCATTATCAAGCAACTCGTCACAATTGCGGATTCAAAACAGAAATATCTGCGAATTTTTTGCGAGTTCTTTTCGGAGCATCAAAGATTTTGCTCAAGCTCGCTCGTAGCAGATGGCTGCGCTTGGGTTCAAGTGTTCAATTTCGGTCATAGTAAACGACCGTAAAAAAGTAAAAAAACTAGGTATGGTGGGATTCCGTAAAAGAGACCCGCGGCAGGCGATGCCTACGAAATTTGATGCGAACATTTAAGGTATACCTCTACTGCTTCCTAACCGCAGGCGCCTACTAAGCGCACTTTCCCTCTTTTCTCGAAATTTCATAGCATTAACGCTAAACACAAAAATATGCATTCTTTCGTAATTAAGTCGCATTCCATGAATTTGGCAGACATAGTCGCAAAACAAATGTTTTACAGTGTTCGATAAAACCTGTAAGAGCACACGTAGCGACTATCCGGTAAGTGGCCGCAATCAAGCTCTAAAACAATTAAACTTCGTCGTGTGTTGTTCAACATCTTATCAACATCAACATCGCGTTACCAACGAATTTTTAAGTCAAATTTTGCAATATATAGTACAAATTTGCTCTGGCGGAGTCTAGCGGCGGGTCTTCATTTTATCTACCCTGTGTGGAAATGCGGCAATAAACACAGTCAGCTAACGAATAAATTTTGCCGGGATAATATTCAATTCCTTCCTTTTTCCAAAAGACCTGAGTCGTATCTGAACTGAAATGTCGGAACGGTCATTGAAATTATTTACAGAAATCTTGTTTTCCTGCCGCAAAAGACCTGATACGATAAACGTAGGTGCTTGGAATGACTGACTGCTGGCAGATGCAAAGCGGGTTGAACTTAGATCTTTGGATGATCGCAAAAACGTTGTGTTTTGCTACTCCTGCTTCCGTTTTAAAAGACAGAACTCATATTGAAAAGGCTAATTTAGACATTCACAGTAAATTTAATAGCTCGGCAAGAAAAATACATGCAAAATGGCTAAAGCAAATTTGTAAGATTCCTTGACCGACAAAGGTAGACGTTATAGTGGGCTATAAGTGCGACGACCCAAAAAGGTGCTCAAAACATTGACAAAAAATTGACGAGCTGCTTTGCAAGCCTCTCCGATAAAAAAAACCGTATGAAGGACCGCTCCGCCACGCGTCTCGTTCATGGCACGTATTAAAGAAGTCAGCTCAAACTGCTACCGCGTAAACACACGAGCAAAGCCTCCCTGACGTAGACGGTAAAAGCAGACTGACTGAGAGGCCTTTAGGAGCAAGCAGATCCTGGCGGATTAGCCTTCAGCTTCATTTCGCCTTTCAGCATATGCTACAATGCGCTTTTACTAAAACAGGCCTTCATAAAATATCCGATGTTTAAGTAAGCCGGAAAACGTCTTTAAAAAACCTGTTTCTTGTCCTTCGCAAAGTGTGTTGCCTTTGACTGAGTGTTTTCCAAGGAAAGCCCTGAGCATGTACGTTTTACCATGACCGGTAGTGCTACCAAAGGTGCGCTAGTGGACCAAGTCAAAGTAACCCTAAACAAGAGAAAGCATCGCATATGCACTGCCGACCACCCGAGTGAACGGGCGCCGCTGGCGTGGTCAAGGTCGGCCGGCCGTCCGCGGTACCGGATGCGCACCGACGGCGAAAGCAGTGAATTGTGGTGGCGCATCGAAGAGTAGCTTGGCGATTGTGGGTTCAAAACAAAAAGGCCTATGCACAAAATTTCATGCAGACTTAGGCCGCAATCAGTAATCCCTGTCTTCGACGTTTCTTTCTTTTCTAGTTTAAGCCCGTTCAGCCCTTTCTGGAATTTGTTTCTCGAACCCGACAGTTCCAGTAGCGAGAATTTGCAGACACTTGAAAAAAAGCGGTTGCATCACTTCCTGCGAACCAATCAAAATGGAAAGACTTTATGACGATGTTCACCACTTCGCGGTTAGCTGCTGCGAGAAAGGCAGTCGTGAAGCGAGTGCCGCTCGCAGCGCGCGGGGTGGGGAGGGGGGGGGGCGGTCAGTGAGAGGTGGCTGCTGCCATATGTGTATAAAAATTTCTAATTTCATGTTTCTTTGGTTTCGAATTTCGACTTGGAAATGCCCGAAATTTTCCATATTTTTCACTCACCTTCACTAGTCGTCAAATTCTCGCCGGAATTTTCGCTGACGTCGCCTGCGACAGTCGACTTCCGCGCATTTCATTGCATGCTACCGCCGCGAAAATTCGGCACTGCTTTTCGCATAGCGTGTGGTTAGCAAGACAGTAGACACGGCTTAGCCGCTATTTTGCTAACTAAATCTTGGGAGGTTCTTCGGGAGTCTCTTTTTATGGGGATCAAACGACTTGAGCAGAAAACGAAGGACGGTAGCAGCCTAATGCCTCTTCATATCACACTTGTTTTCTAACGTCAAACATTTTCATCTAAATTACAAAAAAACCTGAATTATTCTTTGCACCAGGCACAACGTCGCCATTGATACCGGTCTTCCCGCATTTGCCAATCAGCCTCTCCGAATCGTTGAATAAAAAGTTGGCGGGTCGGGCGAATACAATGCCTCCAATAAGGGTAGTAGTAAGGACCGTTTCTGGGCGCACTACAGTGGAAGGAGAATGACAAAGCGCTGCGCAAACGACGCATCAGAGAAGCGTACAAAGACGATAAAAACTGTCAGCGTCGTTGTCCGGAATATTCAAAAACCTAAAGCGACGTCCATCCATGTCGTTCTTTAAGGCTGCGTACGGTCGAGGTTACGCTGTTGATTGAGGACGCTTGGTTGCATCCCGTAAAATCTAGTTTTACGAGTAGGTTGCGGCCTCGACCTCTACCCTCTTCGTCGGGCGGAAATGGGGCTGCACGTCGATGCTTGCTGCTTTAAAATGAACTTCCTCAAGTAAAGGTAAGTAGAGGTCGATGCTAGAGTCTTCGAATGTGTTGGAAAGATGAACTTCTTCGTTCAGCTGATTCAAACCTTGATTGATATTATTCGAATTTGAGTTTATGCGACTGTGGCGACAGTAACATTAAAAGTAAAGTAAACGTATGCTTCAGGCACATTATGCTGCTGTATAACGCCCACCGAACGACGGGCCAACGGCGAGACGACATGAAGACTCAGGTTGCAGGGCACCGACGCGTGGACCTGTGGGGTACCTAATTGCGGCGTCCGATGCAGGCATAAGCAAAAAACCAACTGCTTTATGGTCCGGCCTTTGAGAAGAAATGCTGGCGCTTTTTCTATCCTTGTCCTTAGTTTTTTAAGGTTCCCTAGCCGGGGGCTCCAATGTATAGTAAACTTGAAAATTTAAACAGCCGCATAAAAACGGGAACCCAGAAATGGTTTAATCCCGACAACGGCGCGACGCATGCAGCATATTCGTAGCAACCTCCAATCGGCCAAGATTAAGGACATGATAGCCATGGGCCATCTAGACAGTTCTTACTTCAGTTACTTACAGTTAGCTTGTTACATCAGAACAATGCTCTTCATCATTCAGCTCGCTAAAATAGGCCAAAACGGTGGAGGGGGGGGGGGCACTTTGGCTAGCCCTGACATGAGGAGGGGCCAGGTGATTAGCCAGCGGGCCCCTACCCCCTCCCCCCTTCAGGCCCGCCGAAGGCGGGTCCGACAGTGAAAATGGCCCATTTTTGGGAGAAAATTAGCCCATTTTGGCGCATTTACCCCCTGGTAGCCAACGCAACCCCTTGCTCCACTAAAAAAATTTTGGCGTGGCTACGCCCTTGGGAGGGAAGGACAAAAGAATTGTAATAAGACGGTTAAAGCTAGAACGGTTACAAAAAGTGCCAAAAGAAAACCTGCTCGACTACATGAGATGGGCGAGTCCCCCGCTTTGCTGACCGCTATACGCACCTGCGGGAGCCCTCCTCTCACGGCTTTAATTCCGGTGGAATTAAAGCCGTACTCAGCCTAGAAAGCGGTGCGATTGTACCTCTATACATCGCGGACAAATACCAGTACCTGTGTAACTCGGTCGTCGTTTTCTTTTATCGGTATCGGTTCAGGGCAAGCGGCTGCATTCATGTAGGCTAGATAGGGAGTTTTTCTGTGCATGGTTTTTCTCCGACGCTAATAATGAGTGAAGGCATTCCACACACTTCCCTGTGCATCCTCCAAAAAGTAATTATATTGCCAAAAACCTGACTTTGCCAACCGGAAGCATGCTTGCTGGGATTTTCTATATTTGTTCAGCCGGTAAATTTATCACGCTGAAAACTTCTCTTTTTAAGGCGCCGAGAACGAGTCGACTTGAAGTAATGCATGCTAACAAGCGCTCTGCCTGGTACAGATAATCCCCGATAGCGGCGCCGGTTGCGCGTAGAGCAGCTCAGCCGCTAGTATAAAATTAGTTGACCGTCGATAACATCATTAAAAGCCCGAAATGGCATTGGTATTCGTTTGGTCGCAAACGTACTTGCCGCTTTGACGCTAGCGTGTTTCGCTT
The DNA here is from genome assembly GCA_020875895.1 of Aphelenchus avenae. Lineage (NCBI taxonomy): Eukaryota > Metazoa > Nematoda > Chromadorea > Rhabditida > Aphelenchidae > Aphelenchus > Aphelenchus avenae. The sequence goes on along the minus strand of JNEY01000126.1, from coordinate 30,920 downwards.
AGTAGCGTGTCGTTGCAACGATTTGCGGGAAGAAGGTGGTTTATAATCGCAAAACGCTTAAACAACAAACGCGCGTCAAATATTCGAAAACCTCGAAGTCCGTCTCCGTGATCCAGGCAAGTTGACATTCCGATTGTCGCCGACCAGGATAGACAGCGACAATAATGGATAACGTGGAGCAGAGCATCTTCGGAAAGCCACGTAATTTACCACTCGAAAACATAAATGTGCAGTATTTATGCAAAAGACTTGCCGTTCTATGCCAGTACGCTGCCCGTCAGGTTTTCGACGCGTATAGCTTCGTTCGAAGCAACTGTCACGCTAAGCCAACGATACTTGTTTGTTTGCTTGATAAAAAAAGACATGATCGAATGAGCCGGGAGGCTTGTGTTTTCACGCTTAGGGAGCTTTGGAATTCCCCTAAAAAAATCTCTCCTTGTCATCCATTTGAGTATCGCTCGCGCTACGATATATTTGTAACGGCTTTCACATACCAGTGGAACTCTGCTGAGCTGATTGGCAGTTGCAGGTAAACGAGCCAGAGATCGCGTCATGTACGACGTAGTGGAGAGTCTTCTACAACCCGAATAAATGACATCGACGCTTAGATGACCTGCCAAGATCTCTGAGCGAACATTCACCGAGTGAGAGCACTCTGCGCTTGCACAAGAATAGTGCTTCTTCGTGTAAACCAAGCAGTTGCAATCAAGCAATGAACGACCGACAGCTAGGGCTTCGTTCAAACAACCGTTAACGAGGTCGCGGCACAAGCCAGTAATGCTCATCGCCAGACATATTGGCCGACGTAGGCAGTCGGTACCTGGCCGGTAGGATTGCTTGTGTTTACGAAAAACAACTATAAACGCATAAGATATCAAGAACGTGGAGGATTCAATTTTTTACTCGGCGTGCAAGGACTGCGCAAAACGTTGGCCAGCCGACTGCGTAATTAAAGTATTTGGAGTACCTAGGAATGTAGTACAAAATGCAAATCGCACCGTATCGTACGTCCGTTTTTTTATTGTACGCGTTATTTTATTGCACGCGTTTACGAGGCATATTTAGCATAGCCTGAAACTCGTTGCCTCTAAGTAATCATACCTATCATTTTAAAAACCCGAACAATGTGACTCCGGAGTAGCATGACTTGTATGTCGAGTTAGGACAAACATAATCATAAGAGTTAGCAGACGATCGAAAAAACCTGCGCGTGCGCCTCGTCCGCGTGACGTTCGGTCAGCCAGACACATAATATTTGCGTGATTCACCATACATCTTGAGGTTCAGTATCAGACACATCTTAAGTCCGGGATATGGAGACATCATCGAGTCACTCTGAACATTAAGGCTACACTTTTAAGCAAGCCGTGTGTAGCACTGCCCTGCACTCCTAGCTCGACTATGACGGTGATAGGCCCCAAAGTTACGATTCACCAACAAAAATTGATGCAGAAAGCTTATGCTTCTGCGAGTTCACCTTGCAAATTAATCACTCTTTAGAGAAGCCATATACGTTCTACCAGGAACAGTAGTGTTCGAACCCCTTCGAGTACGGGACGTTCCCGTTCCGAACGGCACGGGACGGGTCACAGAACGGCACCGTTCCCATGCTCCTTGTTTTCATAAGGGGACTCTTAGACGAACAGCTTTTAGCGAGAGGGTGCTTTTTCATGAATTTTTCATAACCAAGAACGGGAACGGGAAAAGGGCCGCTATTTTTGAACGGGAACAGTGAACGACGCGGGGAGGGGGTTCCCGAACACTAAAAAAACCAAACATGCGCTTATGGTGCGATCTTAGACCGAAACAGAATTAGCTAGGGAAGACGGTACAAAGCATCGCACGCGCGTTTCCGACCAACTGAATTGCCGGGCGCCACTTCTGCGCATTGGCGTGGTCAATTTCGGCGGGCCATTCGCCTGCGCGTGCACGGATGCGCATCGACGGCTAGAGAAATGAATTGCGGAAGCGCATTGAAGAGCAGCTTCGCGATTATAGGTTGAAAAGAAAAAAAGCCTATGCCAAAGTCGCATCAGACGCGCCGGATGCCCTGTATGATACTCGTCTCCCTCATCCTGCATCCGGGTAAAACTTACATTTCGATGATTTCCAGCGGTGGAAGGGCGCTATCGGGTCTCCAACCTACAGAGAGCCGTGCTTTAATCAACAAAAAAACCTGGTCGTATATCCACATGCACTGCTTTTCTAGTTACCTTTGTCTATGAGCGACATTCTTGTAAAAATCACAGGGTCATGCTTGACATTTTATAAACTGTGACCTGTGAAACGCGTTAGCGTTCTTTACACGAAGATGCCACAAACATGCAAAAACCATCAGGGCTTGCCGTCCTTGACGAGAATTATGCAGGGCGCAACTTTTTCCTTACTGGCACGCGCTTGTTGCCGCACCCCGACAAAACACTTAACATAATCACTTAAGCAGTTAATTGTTCAACCCATTTCGTCATGCATGTGTAAAACACGGACGGCACACGGCTTAAAGGCTGGATTTCGCTACCTTCACAACTCTTCCCGCACAGTGTTCAAAGGACTTCGAAGGACGCGTACTCACGAAAAAGGCGGGATCCTCGGAGAACATACGCATTTTCCCGTTGTTTCTATGTTAGGGACCTAATACGCAAGACGTTTCCATAAGGCAATTTCGACGAAAAACCTGGTAACCGGTAGATATTCTCATTTCCTTACGGATTCGGGGGTGATGGCGGAGGTGGGGCACTTACTTCGGCTTACGCACTAGGAAATTATGCACTAGAAAAGGAGGCCTCTTGCTAAGCATCGATCGTGCAGACCCGGACCTCACTGCTGTTCAACGCAAGTGACAAGATGCCGGGTAGTCAATTTCTTCGTTGTTCATCGTTCACCCGTACATTTCCACAAGGGGGGGGGGTTAAATCTTACCGGGGTTTGAACAAAGAATACACCCGAGAAGTAAGCATAGCCTTGGAATCGCCTTGCAAGACCGAAGGCTATTCCACAACAAAAACATTTAGTACATCAGTACATTTAAGTACGTATCTGTAAGCAGGGTTTAAGCCTACTTAGTACAAGCGAGTTTTTTTTTGCTGCAGAACGGACTACATGCCTAACGGGTAGACCAAAATAAAGCAATGAAGTCGCGAAACGAAGTAAAAGACCAAGTAACATTCTTATTTACGAGAACAGCCTCCGACATGGACGAGTTCGGGGTACTTACCGTCGACATGGTTCATCCTGGACGCATTATGCCTGGAACTTCTCACTGCAATGAACAATTTTTATTCTAGCATGAGTTGTACCAATGATACTTCTGGCGAGTCTCGAGCATACTAAATTCAACAAAATTCTCTATAGAAAAACAAACAGGCGACCTTTTGTCTTTTGAGAAGGATCGTATCACTCGTTCTTCCTTTATCTTCGAACGGACCAGGGACGGGCGGAATTTTACTGACGACCGGGACCGGGACATACGGTAATTTCCGGGGCTGGTCAGTCCTGTGCAAGGTGTTTTGATATCTAGGACGAAAGCATCTTTCTAGCTAGCTCATGTGTCGCTTGAACATATATAGTGAAGCATAAATAAGGACAAATTGCTTGCTGCAGGCGATATAACGAGATTTCGGACGAAAATTTGACCAATTTAGTGAAAATTTGCGCGGGCAGCGCCTAGCGGCGGGCCTCAGGACCTAGTGGACACATTCCGAAGGCAGTAAAGTATTGCCGTAGGCGCCACCAGAGCAACTCTTGGGATGCAAAATTGCGTTAAAGTTAGGCCTTCAACTGTTTTTAAATGTGATTTTGTAATAGTGTGTAGATGAACAGCAGGCAACAGGCATCGTAATGGTTAAAGACCATTAGAACCCCCGAGCACTTTTATCACAATATCCGAAATCAATCTAAGTTAAGCAAAATAAGGGAAAACTCACAAATACAGGTACAAAATTAAGGGAAAAGTTGGCGGCAATGGGCGAAATCGAACAAAAATGGTTAATTTTTTGTCTCAAAAATACGAAAATACCTAGTCATAAAAGCTGTTATGGGCGGGATTTTTTCGACGACGGGGACCGGGACCGGGACCTGGGACGAAAACCACCGGGACTCCGGGACCGGGTCCTGCCCAGTCCGTTTAACGGACTGGACACGGGAGGTACTCTGGAGTGGTTTCGAGGCCCGGTGCTATTCTAATACCTAGACGCAGAAACTCGCGGGTTTCATAGCACTTAACAGGGCATACAGGTATACATACTCGATGTGCCCGGCAGCTGCTTTTTCGTTTCAGTGTGCTCTGTTACACTACGGCAGGATCGTAACAGAGCGACATTCAGTCTTAGACTTACAGATAATTAGTTGATTTCGCTGGGAGTGGGAACAATCGCTGCGTGGACAACACGCACGAGGCCAAGATGCATTAGGAAAGTTACATCTTGAGTGAAATCGTTAGTCTTATCAAGTACGATTGTGATTGCGCGCTTCGCTCAGTACTTGGCGAATGATAATCACATAGGAACGGTCAAGCTGGCCAGCCTGGTCCTGGTCCATATCTGACAACGGATTTGGATTCTCTGTCGAAATTAGAGATTGGGACCCGTACCGTATTATGGGCCGTACCCGTACCCGTACCCGTATAATACGTGTACGGGTACGGCACGGGGGGTTCCAGCACAGTACGGCATACGGTACGGCTACCAATTTACGGTACGGGCCGTACTAGTAGTAAAATACGGGTACAGGTACGGTACGGGAGGGTCCAGTACGGTACGGCATACGGTACGGGTGGCCATCCCCTATCTCTAGTCGAAATCCCCCAAGGGGAAGAAAACCCTGCTCCGAACCGGCCGTAACTGTCCGACCCTGGCACCAGGTCCACCCGGTCCGGTCCAGCTGGGCTGCCTGGTCCGGGACCAGATCTGGTCTCGGAATCGAACTCAGCGTACTCGAAAACCCCCAAAGGCAAGAAATCAGGCCGCAAATCCAGCTCGAAAGCTGAAAACTGAAAACCGTGACAGACAACCGGCTCTCGGATTATTATATAGGATATGGCAAGCTTTCTTCTTCTGGTAGCCGATAATAACAAAGATATCCAATCTACGAAGAATAAAAAAACTGACGTTTACACCAAGCTAATTTTCGAAACTGCGACATGCCTTTGTATTTTTTATAGCGAAAAGTTCGTTACCTATTTTGCATCTATGTGGTTAATTGGGGAGGGGGGGTTACTGTTTTGAACAATTACACAAATTCATCAACTTTTTACGCAGCTTTGATAAACAAGGAAGTCAATTTTATATTTAGCAAGATCGTCGTTGTCGTCCAAGGTCATAAGTGGAAACAGGAGTACTTCATGGGTCAAACTAACGAAGCTTGCCTGGGCGTTCACAGCGCGAAATTACGATCTGATGAAAAGTTGAGTGGCGGAAGCTTTGGCGACAGGACAAGTATAACATTGGGTACGAACGATAACGATTACGAAGGCACACAAGGATGCAACAGCTGTGACGGTTCCACATTGTTTTATTTCACGGAAAACCTCGTAGAGATTTTTATCAATTCAGTCAATCAATACAGTTTGCGTGAAGGACGAAAATCGATTCAGTTCAAAACCTGTTGATAAAGCCGTTGTATGGGGTCATGCCATTCAACAATATTGTCCATTGTCCATTCAGCAATAACGGATGTGTCTGTGGCGCTGCTGCTTCGGAGGCATAACGGCTAAGCCGCTAATCGTGCCGAAAATTAAGATTCAAAGACAGTAACTGTTGCAGACATCTTACGCTGCAGCAAGCTAATCTTGCCATATTGCCACACTTTGTGAAAGCCTGTGCACAATGAGACTTCGTGCGCTTATGAAAAATCGGATTGAAACGAACGCAAGGATACCAACGGAACAAAGTACCGCGCGCATTCCGGACCAACGGAATAAACAAAAGCACTTTATGCGCATTGGCGCTGACAAGGCCCCCACGCCATGCATTGCCGTACACGCGCCGCCCGCGGGAGAAATGAATTACAGCAGGACATTCAAGCGGAAGTGCGCATTCGCATGATGCCTTTCTATGGAAAGAAAACGGAAAGAGAAGGTGGAAAAGCTTGCTGGAACTTGAGAAAATCGTTTTGGAATAACAATGAGTCGTTTCTAACTCTTAGAACCAGCTCGGATTGAAATGGCATGGTAGTGCATTTAAAAACCAGCTTATAGCTATTCGAAACAAACAATAAAAAGCTGCATCTCTATCTTCGGGATCTTCATTCGTTGTGGCTGTTTTACAACCAAGGCGTCAACGAACGATATACAGCGGTGATCAGTTGGGGACAGAGCTTCACAGATAGGCGAGTGAGGAGGGGAGGAATTTAAAAGTGAGGCACAAAGATAATTTCGAAATTTAGGGGAAACGCAATGAAGCGGAAGACATAAGCACGCACCTACCTGTAAGTGACCTGCTGGTTACTGTCGTTTTACGCAATCGCTAAGCACTGGAGAAGAGATTAAAGCGAATAGGTTTCCACCGAGCTACGGATGGACACTACTGTTCGGAACCCGTGCCCGTTTAACGGCCCGTTACCGTTCCCGTTTTTCACGAGGAACGGCACGTGGAGTTCCACGGAACGGGTACCGTTCCTGGACCCGTGCTTATCCTAACGGGGGACCCTTTGATGAAGAAAAAAATTACCACAATTACGCATATTTTGGACTAATTTTTTAATTTTTTTCTTTAAATTTTTCATTGTTTGGTCTTTTTTACTGCTTGAACCACGATCCTTAAGCTGACGAACTTTTTCTACGAAAATTCGCTTATTGGGCGTATTTTTTATTCAGAGAACGGGCACGGGAAATGGACCCTTTTTCAGGGTAGGGGGTACCACGGGAAAGGGGAACGGCATGGGGGTGGTGTTATCGAGCTACGGATGGGTACCAAAAACCAATGGTCGTCCTAACAGCCTCATCAGGAAACTAATTTCGGATTCGGTTCGTTCTCACTCCCATTCATTTTCTTCACCTTAGCATTATGCTGAACTCACTCATCCCCATTGTAGAGGACTTCAAGGCTGTTCATCTAAAAGCACACTCGCCATGCAGCATAAGCGTGCCGGTATTGGCCGACTTGCCCTATTTCCCCGAAAAACTCCTGCTCTCGAATAACTCCCCCTTAGAAGATTTTCTGTAGCCATCTACGGTACATGAGCATCAAATCTAAGGCATAAATTCGATAGATGACGTTGCAAAAAGAATGTCCTGGGGTAAGAATAGTAAAATAGGAGGGAGGAAAATTTCAAACAAAATTTTCAAAATTTTCAAAATTCTCATTATCAAGCTTATGAACAATAACTCCGCCCGGAGAGTTCGCCCGGGAAATAAAGTACGGTGATCGTTGGGACATTAATTTGTTTCGTAAATGCACCCTAATTTCAAGAAAACCCTTGGTCTCAGGCAGGATCCACGTTCTGCATTCTGCTCCACTTGGCTATTGGGTCAGGAGGCGCAGCAAACTGCTGCACTTTGCTGTTGAGCAGCACTCGACGATGAACTCTCCGCAAACATGGGAACCCCTTTTAACGTGCTTCGCGTAGTCGGCTCTTCGAAGTCATTAGCTAAATAGCTTAATACTCTTCGCATGCAGAGAGTGCTAACTTCTTGTGCGAGACCGGCTTTCCATGAGCAGGCAAACGCTGCGCTCCTTGCAATACTGTGACGCTGCAAATGCCGTAAAGAACCCATTCGCTAATTATTGGGCTAACGATTTCCTTCTGTTCCTTGCAAAAAAACTTTCGGTCATATCTGCTAGTCTATAGGTAGTCTGAAGAACGTCCCGGTTGACATCTTAGAACGGCTTTGCCCTACCCATGGAACCGTCGTCATGGATCAGTCCAAGGAAATTATTAGGTGGAACGACATAAACCGCGTAAACTGTAAATGACCGTTCAACCCTTGAATTGTCTGCATCGATATAAGTCGTCGGAAGTTTCCGGGCTGGCAGCTAAGTTGGCAGCGCTTGGTGCAGATGTGTCGTGTTAAGCGCGTTTTAAGCTGAAACAAAGCGATGATAAAACCTGGAAGCAAGCCCACACTTCGGACTTTTACACGAATGAACTAAAGCCGATATTGGCGCGAACGATAAACTACGTTTTAAAATCTCAGTAGGGCGACCTGAGGCTCGCAAACAAGCACATTTATCAGAACCGGCGTGAATACCTGGGAACAGCATGGGAATGGGAGCCCTTCTAGCTCCGTATCGTTACCTATACAGCAAGCCGCTGCCCTTTTGGGCATATCCCTATTAGACGCTCAAAACAAACACTGTATAACGAAACTACCATATTGCTCCAATTTGTCCAATCCCTGTATTGTCCTCCCGCTCCAATTATTTCTCCTACCGCAAAACTTTTAAATGAATTTTTATGTGTCGCTTTCTATTTCGGATTTGTGACTTCGTCGTCTGCTTTGCTTTTGGCCTTTAGCATTAAAAAAAAACCTGGCGGTGCCAAGGTGTACGTTGGGCTGTAAGCCCATTACTATTTTTTGGCGAGTTTCCACAAATTTTCGCACTTACACTGTTACCACAGCAAAAACAGTTTTTGAGAAAGCGTTTCCTCTGCGTCGACGTTGGATTGGACATTGACCGTTTGGATTCGAAGTCCTAGGTCGCCAACATCTTTTTTTTTGTCATCTGTGTCTTTTTTAGGAAATTTTCTGGTCGAAATTATGGCGTTCAAAAAGCAACCACGGTGCAAACGAGCGCCTCGTTCTTCCATATTGCGTGTCATCTCGTCGCCGGGTAATTCGCGCTCTCGTGGAGTACTTGGGCAAACGAAAAAAATTTGCAGCCGTCGCATGCGAACGAAAATTTAAATACACTAATTCGTGATTCTGTAAGGTTGTATCCGGTTGGGACGTAGATTTGTTCGCGGTGCATAGCGCTGCTTATCAGCACGGGTATTTGCGACGTTTCAGAACACGATTAGTACGCTAATGCTGACTTGTCTTTATTCCGAATTCGTCGTTCCAAAATGCAAATAAAACAACATAACACGAAGATTTTTACATGAGATATCAGAAACTAATATCATTTTAATGCGTTCTTTAGCGGTTCACAATCTTCATTCGGGTTTTCGGTCCCCTTTATCCAAATACTTAAATCTGGTAAAAAACCAGAAAAAAAGAAGAACAAGTCATGATATTTGCAGAGCGACCTATGCGATTTCGGTTTATGCTGACCTGCTTAGTCAGTAAGTTATCGGTCCAACGTGCCTTCACTTATGAAACCTGTATGCCAAACTGCACGCTTTGTTATTCCATTTGTCACAGCTAGCCCCCCCCCCCCGTCCTAAATACGCCACTGGTCATAGCGCACCTACTTAATAATGACATCTAGGTATTGAAGACCCAAATCGGCCCAAATAAATGCTTCTTGTTGCGCCATAGGCGATATGTATACTGTCGTGAACGTACGACAGTGTCTTGGTAGCGTCTTTTCAGCCTAGTACGAGGCTTAAACCTTGACGTTATTTAGTTTCATTTCTTCCGTAGAGACGTGTACCTTGTAGCCATTATAGCGTCAGCTCATTAGCTATTTACTTCTTACGTGATGATTTTTCTATTCTCGTTAAGGCTTCTTATTACACGTAACCTAGTCGTGGAATGAAGGGTTCTACAGGAGAGACCTGTTCCTCCAGGGTCGACTAGTATAGCTTTTCATATTTACATAGTATAGCAGGGTCTGCTGAGCCCTTCTTTACTAGACGCAAGGGAAAACCTGGCATCGTTAAAAGGACAGAGCCATTTTTATGATCTGTTTGGTAAATTGTACATCACTACACCTTTACAGTATATATGTTTCAGCCGGTGGTGTTAAACAGCCGATAACGTTAACGGCTAAAAATTTCAGCCGATACTGTTAAAAACATCGTCGGCTAGCCGATAACGTTAACGGCTGGCCGATCGTGTTTTTTAACAATATCGTCTGGAATTTCAGCCGATATTGTTAAAAACGTAATTTGGGCTTCTTCAAGTCGCGCTTTGTGGCTTTCCTAAGCCTAGGCCTGAGCCAAACCAAACAGTCTAAGCCTCAGCCTAAGCCTAAGCGTGGGTGACGGGTGTGTAACAGGGCCTAAGCCGGTTAAGTAACACATCTTAGTCGAGACACTTGCCGGCTTAGGCCGTGTTAGTGACCCAGCTTAGTTTGTTACGCACCCGCCATCCACGCTTAGGCTCAGGCTGTTTGATTTGGCTCAGGCTTAGGCACGCTAGAAAAAGCGATTTAAACAAGCTCAAATTCAGTTTTCTATAACATAACTAGACTAACTTATAATTTATCAACAAAACTAGAAAAGACAGAACAGAGCATCGAATGCACGCTCCCGACTACCGGAATGAATGGACGCCGATTCCGCGCATTGGCGTGGTCAAGCTCGACCGACCATCCGCTTACCTGACGCGCGCCAGCCGCGAAAAAATGCAGCGGCGCATTCATGAGCAACTCGTCGCGATTGCGGGTTCAAATATAGAGGCCTGCGCACGAAACTTCAGGCAAGCGTAGGAAAGCTGATTTATGGTAAGCAAAGTATTCCTTGCTATCAGCATCGCCAGTTCGCATTTGGCTTGGAAATTGTTAAGCTGGCCAACGAACTCATTTTATGCTACGTTCTAGCAGGTAAAAGTTTTTACAATTTGGTCCAAAGAAATGACGCGACTAAAAATGCTACGCAGCCTCGGTAAGTAAAAGTCGACGCCGTTGTAACGAATGTCCGTACCAGAATGTCAGTAACTTAAAACCTGCACCGTGAACTTTTCTTTATTGGTACAGTTGCAGCAAAAAAACGGCCACTGTCGGTAACGGCAATTTCCTTTGCAGTTTATTGCTCCTTATTATTTGTCGTTGCAGCTACAGGGCTTCTGTTCTGTCGCGTCGAGCGGGACACGCAGATGTGCAATCTTGTGCCATTGTCGGACCGGAACCTTACAAATGGACAATTACATTTGGACAAACGGTCACTTGGACAAATGGCGTTTGGGTAAATACGTTTGGACACAACAAGTTTGGACAAACGTTTATTTGGACAAATTACATTTGGACGAATAATCTAGGAAGTCCAGAAATTTGCTTCGCATCCATGCTGGTGTTCACGAGTGACGGGTAGTCCTCCGTTTGCGGGTTGTACGTAATCCTAAGAAGCAGAACTGTTCCACAGTTTCATTATGCTCAGGCACCTTCCCCAGCACGAGCTACGGACGCATTGGTAGAATCCTAGCTTGTTGTCCTTGTCGGCGGTTTTGAGGTGGTAGCGAAAGCCGTCATGTCTGAGCAAGTGCGGGAAGCGAGGATTGGGAGCGTATTTTGCCTTCAACGCAGACGGCTGAAATAGAGGCGGATGACAAGAGAGCGCAGTTTTCGTGGTCTAGCGTTTCGCGGACCTTGCTCTCAGCGTGATTTTACTCTCTTAGCATTCCGCTTTTTGTGCGACTTCACCCGACGAAAATGGAGAACGCGTTCTCCTCAGAATTGACCGTTCACAGCTGATGCGAACATGGCGTTCAAATTTTTGGAAGTCATCCCTTGTCGGGTGGCTGCTGAACTTGTTTGTTGCGGACTGCGTAATAAACCCGCTGAAACCTGATGGACGATCAATAGCCACTGAGGATTATCAGCAAAATTCGACGCGAATTTTCGGGCATAAGGCCAATCCAGTAAGGTCTAGCTAACAGCCTCGTAGTAGAAATAAAGTAATTCGACGACATAGAGACACGGACACCTGCAACGTTCCCCAAATCAAAACCTGACGTTCGGCGTAACTCAAATTCGGGTTATATTAATCAATGTGATCTGCAACACACTGCTTTTATGGAAAAATTGATAAGCTAGAAATGAGACGCACGACACTTATGAAACATTACAAACTTTTGCCAGCTGAGTATATCCACCCATCTGCGGGCTGGGATGGAATATCGAACCCACCTAGGCCGGTCCCCGGAAAAAAATTACATGCGAAGACTGCACGACTGCCGTCGCCTCGCAGTTGTTAAGATTTTGAACTCTTTGACAACATTATTCAAGAGTCTTTTATCAGGCGCGTAACATGTAAAGGCTAACCTTCTCATGCTCCATTAGTTGTTCACAAGCCTTATCATAAGAGTTTAAAACCTATGCGGGTGTACGAAGGAAGCACTAGAAAAGAACTTTACATTTATATTCGCGGTTTTTGCTGATCTCAGACGGACCGCCGACAGCGCGGATATTTCTCGCAATATTACTGCGTCCACTCTCGGAGTACGGTCGTAGTACGCCCTGGGCAGTCGCTATGCTGCTGGCGCAGCAGTCGTAGCGAAACAGTGCCCATAAGAATAAGAAAAGCTATTTCGGAATACCGCTATTCCAAGTTTCGTAAAATTGGTGACCTTCATGTGTATTTTGTCATTTCCGCCCGCTACATTAGAAACGTGCAAAACTACACGGATTTCCGACTTCTTACGGTGTTGCGCCGATGTTCCGTCGGCTCGGCATCTATGAGTTTCAGGGATAAAAGTTCGGCGATTCGAAAAGGACACCAAGAGTAGCAGCTAGAGGTCGTAGCCGAATGCGTCAAGTGATAATGGCACGACCGTTGAGCACCGCGACTGATGCACCGTGTGGAAAAGGCACCAAGCGGAGGCAGCGAGAGCTCGCAGCCAACACATCGAGTAGCAGTAACTCGGCAGCCGCCGTGGAAAATAATGGTTTTTTTCTGGGACGCAAACGTCCGGGACCCAAACAGCGCTTTTGAAATTTTAGCCGGGACCAAAACGACCAGGATCCAAACGGCGGGACCCAAATAACCAGGAGCCATTATACTGCCATCGATATACCGACCTAGACTCAGAAATGACGCTTAAAATAAACCATTGCTCGAAAACTTGAAAGCATTGATTGGGACCACTTATTCTTTGCATGAAAGGCCCATAATGTGCATTATGCTACAGCTCGAAAAGCAGGAAAGGTTCAAGAGGATGGTATTATCAGCAAGACACTTTGCCCGCATGGAAGAATCAATACTCCGAAAGTGCCTGTGCTATGAAGACACATAGATGCCGGTGGAGCCGAATCGGGAAGAGATGAAGCACTTATTGCCAAGGAAGATAAATCTCCGCGAGGAAAAAATCGAAGCTTTCGTTCGTCACAGTTCGTCACAGTATATAGTAGCTTTTTCCGCCACGTTCGAAGCGGTAAAGACTTTCGAAACCGGTTTTGCCGACCTTCTACGAGCTTACGAAGCTCGCCAAGATTTAAAAGCCAACGTTATACAGACCTTGAACTTCACTTTCTGCGTGTACCTTCGCGAACAAGATATTCCATGAACCGCTTCGAAAAGATACTTGTTGCAAGCGAATACATGGGCAAGACGTGTTTCTTGAATAGAGTTGTCGGATGAAATGCTTAAGAAAACCTGTCGATAACTGTCTCACACAACGCTGCATCCGTCAATAGACAGAATAACGCTCGCAGTAATGGGTAAAACTAAAAAAATGTGAAATATGGACGTTCGCGACGCATACCGGATTTTTAAGGTAGCGGCAAAGATCGCTAATGCGCACACGTTGGCGCATCGTTGGTTTATTTTGTCAAAGGAAGCATTTCAGAATTTAACGGTTAGCAAACTTTTAATTTCCTCAGTTCGTCCTAGTTACATGATACATGGAAGCTTTGGCCTTGCGTTGCGCTGTGACACCACCAGAGTCACAGAAATAAACACCGCAGTAGTTGTATCACCACTTTTGCACCAACGATATTCTATTTAAAATTGTTGAAAATTGTATTTAAAATTAATTAAGTGAGTCGCGCGTCGCTATGCTATGATTAGGTGTGCGTGCGTG
>JNEY01000126.1:0-12451 GCA_020875895.1 Aphelenchus avenae | reverse complement strand
ACACTCCGCGGAGTGTCTCAGCTACCGGCGGCAAGCACGCCCATTAGGAGGGCTTGCCTAAAAGTCGCCGCTTTTCGACGGCAAGCATTCATGCACGCTAAGCATTTTATCGCGCTCCTCGAGCAAATGGCTGCATGTTGACTGTCTTGCGTAATTGGGAGACCGTCTACCTCGGATGTCGGCGGCATTGCTCCTAATGCGCGTCCGCCTTTGCAGCGAAATGCGCGCGTACGACGGCATGTGGGTGCTTCTCCATCGGCGCGCTCCCCTGCTGGACATACAACTGCTGGCGAGGTCTTTGGGCCCCGCACGGCCGCCGCGCCGCGCGCGCCAGCGGTATCTTATCAGCAGAGCGGAACGGAGACGGGCTGTTATGCAGCAGGGCATATCACACACACACGCCATTCCGACGACGGCGCATCCTGTGCCCTTTTTCCGCTTTTCCTTTGCTATGTTGTACCCGTATTCGTTTCGCCCTTTGCATTGTCTTGGCAGACCTAGTGTCGCCCTGACAGACCACGACTCTGGGTCGTCTCGGCAGTTCTAAAGTCGCCTTGACAGACATGACGCTTTACGTCACCATGTTCTAGCTTTTAGCCTTAAATACCCCGCGTGCCAATATCCTTACATTTGCACGCTTGCTGTTTCTATGCTCAGACTTCTTATGACATTTACATATTTTCTTTTAAAGTCGACACAGAAAAAAATGGAGCTCTCTCTTTCTCAAATGGACAAGCGCGCAAAGGAGCTTCTCGCGCAGGCGGACAAGTGCCGCAAGGACGCCAAGATTCTGGCGGACAAAGCGGAGGCTCTCCGGAACCACTATCTGGTGAGCCACGATGCGGTGGTCGGGTGCGCGGCCAACCTGTCGCTGTCGGACAGGCAGGGGTTGCGTCAGGTTGAGCACAGGAAGGACGGATGCAGCTGCTACCACATCCGCGCCCGACTTCGCAGGGAAGACGCGGTAGGCCTACTCCTTCTGCTTGTCTTCTATGAAGACTGACACTCTTTTCAGAATCGCCGCGAGCAACAGAAGAAGGCAAGCGAAGAAGCCAATAAAGCTTTCATCAAGGCGTGCGGGCGCACGATGGCCGTGGAGGACCGCAAGGGGTCGTGGGGCGGCAAGCAGGTATTAGCACACATCTTTCTTCTAAGCCTCTCAACACATCCATTTAGCCTCCTGTGATGGCGGCTCGACGCCTGTCGCCGGTCCGCTTCGACCCGCGTCTTCTTAAGTACGGGAAGATGGTAAGGCTTTTGCGTGTGGCACACGACAATACATTGTCTAGCGGTAACTTAAATTCTTTCTCTAGCAGCGCAAGACACTGCGCGAAGCCACGCAGCCGACGTCGAGCGGCTCCCGTCTGCTGGAAGACATCATCATGGGCTTGGACAAGACACACGGATAGCTCTAGACGAGCACTGGTAAAATTAGGCTGCATTTATAATTTTTTATCGCTGTTATTTATTCTGGAATCCTTTGCTTGCTAATAAATCAAATTATAAGTACATACGGTGTCTTCAGACGCCAAGTCTAGCCTGACAGTAAAAAAGATAAAAATGATGCATGCAATGCACAGACTCAAAAAATTTATTAAATTAGTACATATGGCAAAGCTTTGAAAGCGAAATGCCTTTGAAGGACTTTTGCTTCTTCATGACGACAGCGAGCAATCTTGCGCTGGCTGATTTGTGCATCCGTCGGGCGTGTCCTGTAAGCGCAGCTGCTGAAGGAAAGCTTTTCTGGCAAAATCGGCATGCGTATTTGCGCTCTTGGTCAGCTTCATGCTTCTCGCCCTTCGACATTCTTCTAGCAAAGACCTTTATCTAAATGCCTGTACTGAAATAAGACTGATTGCATGCATGAAAGGAAAAGGTATGAAAAGGCCTCGGCCTGTACACGCACACTAGACCAGTTATTTGGGGCAGTATTTATTGACCAGGCTTCTTCTTCTTCAAATACATAGACGGAATAATTTCGGACTTGTGATCGCGTAAAATAGATTGGAGGGTGCGCACTGTGTCCTCAGATACGCCAGCCACTGCCGCGACGTCCGCAGCTGCGCATGGGTGTCCGACGGCCTCCGCCGCTGAGCAGATCGCGGCCGCAGCGACGCTGAGTGGCAGCCGCCCTGGAAGCAGGTCCAGCTGGCGGATCTTTGTGGCTATGTGATTTGCGCATGCGAGGACGCGGAAGTTTAGGTCGAGATGTCCGCAAAAGCGCGACAAATAGTCGCTGGATGTGATTTGGTCGAAGTCAGTGCCTAGCGCTCGGACAATTCTCTTGAAGGAGCGCGCGATGACACGCTTTGGGACACCCGAAATGCTGCATATCTCCAAAAAGGTTCTCGGGACCTTTTGCAGGCGGCACGCAATGTAGACGCAGGCCGCAGCCGTCGCGTCGCACGGGATTTTCCGGAGTTCCTTGCTGTCGCACAGATCTCGAAATGACTTGACTGCTTGAAGGCGCACAGGTCTTGGCAAGCTGATTTTTTCGGAAAGCTCGTAAATGCTGCAGATGGCGGCTTTAAGTTGGCGGTCGGCCTGATCGATTGCTTTGCGTCGCATTGCAAATTCTTTGTCGCGTATTTCCGACCCTGTCGGGTAGCGATCCGCGGCGTCGGCATAAGTACGCCTTGTGGCGCCAATCCATGTTGGGTCGGTGGCGCTGCTCGCGTCAAAATAGGTAGGAAATTCCTGGTCCACGGCAATCACTCTGCCCGCAACGACAAGACCGCATAGACCGCAGATCACATCTCCTGAGCGGGAGTCCGAAATGAGCTCTGCCTTCGGGTCGTTTGGACATTGCAGATACAAAGCCATTTATGTAGAAGAGAAAATAAGACACTCAACCGATCCGGAGGCGCACTGATAAGAAATGAGAGCCATTTTCGGGGGCCCCATACACCTTAGCCGATTGGAGCGCTCCATTTCGGGAGCGCTCATTTCAAATTTCGCAACCATGCGGACATAAAGGATGACGCAGCAGTTGCGAAATAAATACGTATATAAGGAGGCACTCCCTGGTATTTGTCTCGCAGTCATCAACTATAGCTCTTGCCGGACTGTACCTCATTTCTGGTGCGCCTTGCTCAGCATTTCCTCCTCCTTACGATGCATTTTGTCAATGGCATCGGCGGCAAAAGGTACTTGCCCTTTTACAGCGCGACTACACCCTTCTGCAGCTACTTCCCTGCATGCTTTGGTTAAAAGGTAAGTGCACCTTCCCCCCTTCCCCCCGCCCCCATCGCGTGCAAATTTCCTTCCACTGCAGATGGCTACTATCTCTATGTCCAACAGTACGTGTACGCAGAGCAGGCTCGCTTTCACGGATTGCACCGTGAGGCAAGGGATATTCAAGACACCCAGTGCTCTGCAAAAGTCCATTTTTATGGGTCTCGGCTACCCTCCACTGACGCCTGGAAGAAAGTCGAATATCGGGTATCTCTCACTGTCCTACTTACAAAAAAAATCAATCACATTTATTCGGTAGCTTTCGAGGCGTGCTACGCAAAATTCTCACAAGATGATGCGCTCCGCCGCGAGCTGCTCCGCACGATTGGCGCCGTTTTGGTGTACTGCGATCAGAAGGACACCGAGTGGGGAGTCGGCTTGCGCACCACGGACACGCGCGTGGCGAAACCAAGCGAATGGCGCGGTCGCAATTTACTCGGTGAATGCATTATGGCTGTGCGTGCAGAACTAGCCATTGAATATCCGTCTGAGATTTCTGTTATTCTTCCCGCCAAATGGAAATAAAATGTCATCGTTAAATTTATTCCAGTACGATGTTGACAAATCATCTGACATGCGATAATGCGGATATGACAATTCCTTGGAGTAAAGGAAGGCGTCCTTGAAAATGCTGGAAGAGCGTCTTACTGACTCCTCTTGCGCTTCTAGACAGAGCCAGATCACGGATCTCCGACCAGAAGGGTTCGAGAGCACTTGTCTGATTCGCTGTAAGAGGTACCCTCCCCACCAGAAGTTCCATGGCAGCGTCTCGCAAGGCGTAAAGGTGCTTGTCAGTCGCACACCGCATCAGAATATCGCCTTCTCTTTCATTGGCGTCGGCGAGATCCATGAAAAATTCGATTGACGAGATTCCAGGGCTGGCGGCGTCGTTGCCGAGGAAGATCTTTCGGACTTCAGCCGCCGTATGCGCGGCAGCGAGTGCGCTTATTGGGGCGTGAAAAGGAAGAAGGCTTTCGGGCAGAGGGGCCTTACCGCCGAGAAGATTTTTCGTGATGTCAATAAAAGTGAGCAGTACCTCATCTTCGGCATATTTTATCGCCAAGGAAGACTCTTTCTCTTTTGAATCGGCGATCGGTTGCAAAAAGTCATGCGTTGATAAAGCGAGGGACTTCATTTAAATAGACAATGATGAATAGCCAGACCGCTTTGCGTCTAAGAAGAAGACATTAGTGATTATTTAAATACTCACTGCTCTTTGAGTCCTAAGTAATTTAGTGCATTATGAGCGCTTTCAATTACGCAGGTGCTGATAAGAAGTCACAGGGCGCACCGGATCTCAAAATTCGTACCGGTCGGTGCAAGCCTCTCTCTTTGTTTGCAGACTGCGCCGCCTTATCAGCATACGAGAGACCACTCCAAATTTCGCAAGAGGGGCGCTCCAAAATTTGTAGTGGAGCGCACCACCATTCGGGAAAAGTGCTGATAAGGATTTTGTCTGTCTAGATTTATTCGTGCGCGCGCAGCTAAGTGCGAGTGGCCGCCATGGCCCCCTCTTAGCTGCGCGCCCACTTAGCGCGGAGGTGAGCAGGACAAGCCCTCCGTGGCGTCCCTCACCCCGCTACACGCCATGTAGCCATAGCATGCACACTTAGCCTACAGACACACGCGCACGCACGCACGCACGCACGCACGCACACCTAATCATAGCATAGCGACGCGCGACTCACTTAATTAATTTTAAATACAATTTTCAACAATTTTAAATAGAATATCGTTGGTGCAAAAGTGGTGATACAACTACTGCGGTGTTTATTTCTGTGACTCTGGTGGTGTCACAGCGCAACGCAAGGCCAAAGCTTCCATGTATCATGTAACTAGGACGAACTGAGGAAATTAAAAGTTTGCTAACCGTTAAATTCTGAAATGCTTCCTTTGACAAAATAAACCAACGATGCGCCAACGTGTGCGCATTAGCGATCTTTGCCGCTACCTTAAAAATCCGGTATGCGTCGCGAACGTCCATATTTCACATTTTTTTAGTTTTACCCATTACTGCGAGCGTTATTCTGTCTATTGACGGATGCAGCGTTGTGTGAGACAGTTATCGACAGGTTTTCTTAAGCATTTCATCCGACAACTCTATTCAAGAAACACGTCTTGCCCATGTATTCGCTTGCAACAAGTATCTTTTCGAAGCGGTTCATGGAATATCTTGTTCGCGAAGGTACACGCAGAAAGTGAAGTTCAAGGTCTGTATAACGTTGGCTTTTAAATCTTGGCGAGCTTCGTAAGCTCGTAGAAGGTCGGCAAAACCGGTTTCGAAAGTCTTTACCGCTTCGAACGTGGCGGAAAAAGCTACTATATACTGTGACGAACTGTGACGAACGAAAGCTTCGATTTTTTCCTCGCGGAGATTTATCTTCCTTGGCAATAAGTGCTTCATCTCTTCCCGATTCGGCTCCACCGGCATCTATGTGTCTTCATAGCACAGGCACTTTCGGAGTATTGATTCTTCCATGCGGGCAAAGTGTCTTGCTGATAATACCATCCTCTTGAACCTTTCCTGCTTTTCGAGCTGTAGCATAATGCACATTATGGGCCTTTCATGCAAAGAATAAGTGGTCCCAATCAATGCTTTCAAGTTTTCGAGCAATGGTTTATTTTAAGCGTCATTTCTGAGTCTAGGTCGGTATATCGATGGCAGTATAATGGCTCCTGGTTATTTGGGTCCCGCCGTTTGGATCCTGGTCGTTTTGGTCCCGGCTAAAATTTCAAAAGCGCTGTTTGGGTCCCGGACGTTTGCGTCCCAGAAAAAAACCATTATCGACTTTTATCTTTAATGCTAAGCTACGCATGGGTAAACTACGTACCTGTGTATTGAGTATCCAGCATAAATTCGATTTTTCTAGCGGTTTAACCATGTTTCTTGCTGTTGTAGAAAACTCCGCGCTCGCTGCAGTCCAGCGTACTGGGTTGACCAGTAGGCTGGACTGCTGGGTGACTGGGTGTCGGCCTTTGTTGGTCAAGTACGGACGTTTTTCGACACGGCTTATTTTTGCCCGCCGCCAGGCGCCACTTGACCGAATTTTTAGCATGAAAGTGAATTCATTTCCATTTCCCTGAGGCCATTTATCTGGCCTTACCATTTCCATTTCCGGAAAGTGAAAATGCTTAAACGCTGGTTGATACCACGAACTCGAGGAGTAGGGTAGACTTGATTTCCTTACCTGATTGCTTGTTCGAGTTGCCTGGTATCGACTACTTGAGGCATTTTTGCAAAAAGCTCATGCTGTTAAAAATTTGATTGTGATATCGCATATTTATACAGCCCGCAAATTGCTGTCAACAATGCCCGACGCGGACCCGACTCAGATGTTGATGCAGTTTGCGAAAAGCTCGTCCGTGGTTTGGTCTTTACATTATCAGCTGGCATTTAGGCGCTATTACGGTAGGGATTCAGAATGCTCGAGAGAATATCTTTATACATAACATGATTATTCCAGTAACTGCTCTAGCCGATCGGAAATAAAGCATGCAATATTCGCTTTCCAAAGTGCCTTTGGAGCGTTTAGTCGCCGCAGAGAATGCGCGCATATCCTGCGGTCGGCTTCTGTCGGTATTTTTTTCGAATTACTTAAATTTACGAATGAGCATTTTAAACATAAAAAAAACCTGAGGTCCGCGCTTATAGCGAAAATTAGCGCTCTAGCACGCACAGCTTCCATTTGCTTATGGACACATTATGCCATGGGGCAAAAAAATTCGATATCAAGACTTAAGAGAACAAGCTAGAAAAATGGCTTTGTGCACTTTGCACCGCTAGGAAGGAGATATAAAATCAACGAACTGACTTCAATCGTGGACTCCAACGTACCGAATAAAGAATCGCATAATCAAACAGGCCGTCGTCGAGCACTCGCTACCATACCGGTAGGAAGAACACTAAAATCGATTCGATAGGACAAGGAAACGAACCAAGTTTTTCCAAATTCTTACTGCTCGGGAAATCCTGAGTATGCAACAAATATTAGATTACAGCAGTTCGGTAATATGGCAATTGCAGTATCAAACTGATCCACAAAAACCAAGCAGAATAATATTATTGTCATAAACCTGGCGCTTGAACTTTTCACCGTGCGACGTAAAGATACCGAAGGCTTATTTTTTGGATCGATTAAAATTAGCTAGCAAAAAGCGACATAAGGTCGCTAGTGTGCCTCGTGGAAGCAGAGCAGAGTCACTGGAACGGCTCAAGGCGGCGCGAAGTAACCGAGGTAAAATCGTAGGTCCATGTTTGACAGAATGCTGCACTGGATTGAAATAAGTTCAAAGTTTAAATATTTCGACACCGATTATAAATCAATGCAAACCAAGGAGGCTCCCGGGCACTCCATGTTAACAAGTGGTTGGTCACGATCGCTAGTCTTTAAGCATATTTCTGCTTCTGATAAGCCAAAAGACGTCTAGTTCTCGGATTGTTAAACCGAGACGTCAGGTTCGCTTTGAATGCAGTCATATCGAAATAACATGCACTTTTCCCCTAATAAAAACGGCACATACCTATAAATTCCTTCATTGAAGGTAAGGCACTTTTTGTTCAAACCCGCGTGCCCTTACAAACTCGAACCGATCTTCAGACCTGTTAGAGCGGAAGACTGTTCGATTGCCTGGCGTAATCGGTTGTCCAGAGCAAATTTCTTGCACTGCGGTTTTGTTTTTTTCCGATCTCCTCCACTGGAATGGTAAAGTTTAGTCGCTTTTCTGCCAAGACTGACTGTGAGCAGATGTACATTTCACACGAAGGCCGACCCTTCATCGTGCTCAAGCGACTGCAAGAAAAAATTGAAAGCACGCATACCCCAGATGCGTATCCTAGAAAACTTGAGGGAAGGGCTCTGTTGGGGGGTGGGTCTAGTTGAAGAAATCTGGTATTATTCTTTGCAATAAAATATGATCAATTTGCTTGGTAATACGCTTAGTCATGCTAATGTAGAGATTTTCAAAGACAAGAGACGCTTAAACTGATTTCTGTTAACACCCGTAGATCAGTAGTGTCAAACGAGAAAAGGCACATTCCGGTTCAGACACAGAATTATGTTCATGGCTGAGTACGTCTACGTAACACACTTCTCTCCGTTGGGCCACCTGCATCGATTCGCTGGCGTACCGGCTCCGAGTGATTGCGCCGTAAGCTTTATTCAAAGTGGCTGAGAATTCGCTGGAAACGAGTGATCAACAAATCTCGTCTGCGTCTTTTCTGACAATCTTTGCTTATTGGCGACATCTTAATAAAATGAAATATTCTAGTGCGGCGCTGTCCAGAAAATATGTAATTATTACAGGGGGCCGAGGCCCTTAATTACGTAATCAGCACTAGGTAAAGCGGTCCGCCGCCAGGCGCCGCCCAGAGCGAATTTTGACTACATTTTGCTAATTTTGACCTAAAAATTCGTTGGTATCGCCTGCGGCGGACCTATTTTCTACTCAGTTTTGAAAATATGTATACCACATTTGCCATATTGTTGCCTAAAACTGGGTTCATTTCGCCCGCGGCGGGCAGTCACGGGTGTCCCGGAGCTGAATTTTTTCTTCAGTTCCGAGACAGAGCCAAGCCAAATTTAAGCGAAACTTGACAACTGTAGTGAGAACTGGCTTTGGCGGGCCATTTTAGTTATTGCTGAGGTAAAATGTAATCAGAGGGGTCAGACCCCTGATTACATTTGTTTACAAGGGGAGGGGGGGGGGGAGGGCGATGTAATGATTGCATATTTTCTGGATGGCCCCTGTTAGGCATTTAGTAAGCATAATTATTTTTGCCATTGGTGTGTAAGAGCAACGTTCTATTATAAAGCAACTATTCTTATTTACTATGTACGTACAAGCGAAGACGGCATGCACGCACGGACCTGGTGCACGCAGAAAGACAAGTAAGAAGGAAATAGGTGTTAAAACCTGACGTAATCACGCACCATCGCTGCTGTAAACCGAGCCACCTTAAGCATGATTGCTGTAAAAAGAGTATGAGCGCCAACTGAACTGCAAAAGCTGTTTGAACAAAATGCGCAGTCTCAAGAAGTAAACGTATAACGTACTCGTTGTTCCGTCTTCCGACAATGCACAACTCCTTTTTTGCACGTAACGAAAGCACGAATGTGTTCATAAGCTTTAGCGTAAAAAAAGCCAAGAACCTCACAAAGGTCAAATGGAGCAGCTTGTTTGTGGCCACCTCAGGCATGTCGAAGCCCCGAAAAGTTTTTTTTGTGAAACTGACAAACCTTTTGGACTTTAACGCAAATGCTTCATATTTGGTTAGTTATTTTTTTCCATTTGGGCCCATGAATTGTCCAGTTTCCTTTCGGCCACCGCGAAAAGAAAACGGGTCACCGGCCAAAAATACGGGGCCAATCTTCATCGTACAGGCAATGCATAACGCCTTGGCACGATGCAACGAAATGACTCGCTGTAAACCGCGAAATGAAAGCGGTGCTACTCGCAGGTCTCAAACATTTTCTATTCGTTAGCCCGTATGCTAACGATACGGTTACCTATGACGTGTCATAAATCATAAACGCTATCGGACCGCTCTAAAACCTGTCGCGGAACTTGTGAACCACAGGAGACTTCAGGGCATTGTCTTCTGATGTCTCAGGGCATGGCAACCCGTCACAAGCGAACTTGCTGGCACATGTCTCTATGCGGTGGCCTACGGTTAGTGTAAACACAACTAGGACTACCAACCATACGACACCTAAAAAACGCATAAACCAGTTAGGTAGCATGGATCGCACGAATACCTGCGGTAAGCGGCTGATACCCAGCTAAGCTCAGCAGGAACACGGGTACACAGCCCTGTGGTTTTACAATGGGAGTTTGCACTAGACCATGGTGACATGCCCGGATGTGTCCCACGATGCCTTCTTCGCCAGTCTGACTGCTTTCAAAAGGTACGCGTCGCTCGCGAACATATTATCAGTCTGTATCATATCGATAGTGACAGAAACATGTGCACCTAACTACAGCGTCTTTTATTTTTTCTAGCTGTAAAACCTGCACGTCGACTCCCACACAGCCCATCAAATTCTCTAGAATTCATAGCTTGGAAAACTCCGTAAAACTTGCTTTGGAATGCTATATATTTACGACATTTTATTAGTTGACACTCATTGCAATGACGTGCAAGTGCTGAATCTTCTCCACATTTCGCCGCCTGAAAGCGGCCCATAAAGGCGTACCAAATGGCAGATTTATTTATTTATGTAACTGTAAAACCTTAAGCTCCCTTTTGTACGCCTCCTTCGCCAACTCTACGAAAGTTCAGCATCTGGCTTGCTATGCAAGTCAGCCTATAGGAAAATTACGTGGTCCAGTCGTAGCAGACAACCGCATCGACTACCACTGAAAGTCGTAGAGCACTAAAAGCTTTGCAAACCAAACTGGGAAATTCTTGATAAGGGACTGTCCAAAAAGTACGTGAAATCACAAAGCGATTTTTTGACCCCTCCCCCTCGTGAACAGTTGCGAACAGAGGTCCGACCCCCCCCCTCGCTTTATGTGAAGTAACAATAAAGGTACACAAGCGTCAGTAAAAGCGGGCGAGCAAAGCGGGAGTGGACGTCGTCGAGTGAGCGCGCCCATGACACTTCGAACTTAGGTTGTCCTCGACGATCTTGCAGGGCCGTATTTAGCCGGGGAGGGGTAGAGGGGATGCCCCCCCCCCCCTTATCAGCGGCCGAAGGCTGCCGATCGGGTAGGCGGGACCCTTTGATGAAGAAAGCTTTCCAGACATGTAGTAAATTCTTAAGGATTAAAAAGAACCCATAATAATATATAAAGCCTAAGCATGCCATTTTTTACATTGTTTTAGCGATTCGAAGCCATTTTCACCTCTTTTCGACCCATTTAAGGGCTCCACTCCTCTTTTCAGGACCTCCACATTTTCTTATGCTTTTCGTTGAAAACACATTTGTTCCCCTTTTACGGGAAGACCGTTTTCTTCCTTTTTCCCTAAGGTATACCCCGTTTTGCCCGTTCTTTTTCTTCCCGTTTATTCTGTCTCTTTTGCGTTCTTTGGTTGGCAAAAATTAGATTTGCCCTGCCTTTTTCTCTTTTTCCCCTTTTGCTCAACATCGTTTCCTTCCCTTTTTGCCTAAAGCCTTTGTATACCCCGTTTTGGACCTCAATTGCAAAGAGCTTTTTCTTGTACTTTTTTCTTCACTGTTACGGAAAGCATTACCGAAAAAGGGGACTGCCCGGGTAAAGCGTGGATGTGCCTGGGAAGTGTTCGGAAACTGCCGGAAATTGCACGGGATCTGCCACGGAATTACCCGTGAACTGCCCGGAGACGCAAAAAATGTCAGGAATAGCCTGGTCCCGTAAACTGTTCCCAAATTACCTTGGAATAAAAAAACTTATAGGGAGCTGCCCGAAAATGGCACAGACAAGCCAAATCTTGCATCTTGCTCGCTTCATTTAGTCGTTGCAGCCTGTAGCGATATTCATGCAGTGAACTTGATAAAACCTGATCGCGACCCCCGAAGATCCTATCCTCGTTTGTAGTAGCAGCTTTACTGCTTCCAGGCGCTACGCTAGCTAAACTACATGCGACAACTTGAGAAATTATTTCCGTAGGAACGTGGCACGTTGCGATTCGATGGAATATGCCAATGGCCTATGCGCACTGTGTACAATCTCTGTGTGGATAATAGGCATGTGAATGCAATCCGTTCGAGTGAGCAAGAACTGACTCTGGCCTTGTTGCTGAAGGAGGTTTGCGGTCCATTTTGTTGCAAAAAAAACCTGCATTGAATTCCTCGTTGCGTCGTTGCTAGAAAAGTAGTATAGCATGAGGCCAAAAGATCATATATTAAATTGATAAAAACTAGAGAAACAGCAGGAAAAAATAGCTAGTGCGACAGTGAGAGCAAGACAAGCAGTGTATCTGGGAGCCCAGCAAGCTAGCGCAAACATAACGCGTCGGCAATGAATTTCGCACTTCAAGGTGAAGGTTAACGTTGCGTTTCGACTGCAAATGTGCAACCGCCAGGGTGAAAATAAAGCGGGAAGGACGTAGGCAGCTCTTCTATCGCCTATTGAGGTTTAGGAAAAATATTAGTCCCCACCAAAAAATCTCCGTGATCCGTGTGCAAAAAAAAATCTGTGAACAAAACTATTAGAGATCGGCACCCGTACCAAGGTACGGGCCGTACCCGTACCCTTTTTTTACGGGTACGGGATTTGGCACGGGGGGGGGGTCAGC
>JNEY01000125.1:261967-285264 GCA_020875895.1 Aphelenchus avenae | reverse complement strand
CCCTGCTAGTATCGGTTTAAAGTTCCATCCTTTTCACAGTGTCCAGATATCCATATTTATCTCGGTTCTATCCTATCATCTGGCCTTGGTACCATTGTTTAGTTGTTTAGCGAAAAGACTAAGACTATCCGATAAACAGGAACGTTCTACCGTCCACGACGAAGCAAGAATCGGAGCATGTCCAAGCAACTCAAGAACGATCCCAAGTTCACAGATTAAGCGTGGGAACAACGCATGTTTGGTAAAAAGTGTGACGTTGGCAAGCATTTATTGTACCACGCACACCCACCGCTTGTGAACACGGATGTAGAAATTGCCTGATCCACCCGCACTACCCCTTGTTAGTTCGAACAGCGTTGAGGTATCGAACTTCTTTGCTCCTCAGCTTTTCATCTAATGGCAACGAAGCGGGCATCTTTTGTCAATGCCTAACCAAGCCAAGTGGATTACACTTGGAAATTTTAGTTCCGGATAATTCAGGAGCCTTAGCCTTCTGGAGCGAGGCATGAGCAAGGTTGCATTATCCGCGGCTTAACAGAAAAAGACGCCTACTAGCAACAGGCTTTAGACCTGTCAGCATCGCTTTTTAGACGTGCCTTGTCTCTGAAGCGCTTAGCTTCTTCGTAACGTCTTCGTTTTTTCAACCGTTCGAACGCAGTCTGCGGCATTTATCACAACGTGCCGTACCTAGTTCCTAGCTTCGAAAATCTACGCTTCGAATGTACGCTTTCAGGCGGTATTGTGATTATTTACCGAGGTATCGCCCGCACATGACATAGGCCGACGAAGCTTTCAGACGTAGTCCAAATAAACAGCCTGGCCGCCAGTCGAAGCGCATCGGTGAGTCACGATTTCACCTTCGCATCGTTGCCCTACAACGATCTCTCGTTATCGCTGCTAACAATTCAAACTCCGCTGATCGCACTCGCGTTGTGCTTAGTCTACCCAAATAAACTCGCTGCTGAGCGCGCTTGTTGGGATGGTACGAAAGGCATGAAGTAATCGTTATCGAGAATTCTAACCAGCGAACAGTGCTCCGAGCACAAGTTCTGAGGCATGTTCTTCTTTTCTCAATCGGACCTTACATTGGTCACTCACATGGAATAGGGCAAGTTAAGCGGATTTCAGCTTTTCCTGCTTGTCCAGGGTTTGCCTTCCGACCGGACTTTGTTCTGAGCTTTGTTGTGCTAGTGTCGTTTGCCGCAAAGCTTCTAGTGAATGGCGCTTTCACGCTCATTATTCTCGGCGGGTATCGTCAACAACTGGCTTTTGGAAGATAACGATGATTGTGTTTATAGGAATTGCTAGGTCCTGTCGCTTGCCACTAGATTAACAGTGGCCTTCCCAGAAGTCGAAGGCCCGACTTATAACCAAGACACTTTTTGAAATTACACTGCGCATTACATGTCTTTCTGGACAGGTCAAGAAATGGTTCAGCCGGTCGTTTTCGTAAAGTCCTGGCCTGCGACGTGGTACAACTTGCAGCAGGTATTGCGATCCATTCCAAAATAAGCCAAGTATGTAGCAGGTTATTGCGACTTCAGACGCATTAGCGACGACACAACGCATGTAGAATTCGCTTAAATTTGAAACTTGACGAAATGCGATGGAGGAACGCCCAACCAATCATCAAATGTCTGAGTAGCTGTGTGCCAGAGACCCACACCCAGGCGGGCGCAAATCATTCGTTAATCACGCAGAAATATAGCGAGTATGATATTTAAGCGCTTTATTTGTATGGTACAAAATCGCATTGCCACTGAGTACGTGATTAAAGGAAAAAGAAGCGTTGAACCAGTTTGAATGTCGTAAATGTATGCTGGTCGATGTTAGACGAATAAGATCGGTGGTTAGAGGAACAATATTGTGAATAAAGTTAGTGAGCACACGTTAAATCAAAGCGTTTCTAAAGTAAGCGAAGCTTGCATCCGGAAGCCGCTCGCCCTTCAGGATGTGAAGGTAGACTACGGAATCGAAGTCTTCGGAGGGTTCCTGTCCAACACATGCGGTAAGCCACTCGCCAGTGGCGGCGTTCCGGAACCTGAAGACGTCCCAGCGGAGATATTGCAGCGTCCCTCGTTCTTCCGAAGCAACCTCCAACCCCGAAGCGATGGCATTTTCATTGTTGAAGCCGTAGGTAATGCGTCCTGTCGGGTTCGTCCTGAGCGCAAAGTGTTCGGCGGTTTCAGCGATTTCGCCACGCTCGAATTTCTGAAAATTCTATTTTACACGCGGACGAATCGCTTCTCTTTCTGGATTTACTAACTTTCACTGGTTTTGCGATCTTCTAGCATTGTGAAGGACTCACTGCATTGCCTCACCTACCTCGCAAATCGTGACGATCCTATGCGCAATCGACTGGAGCTGACGGTCGACCCTACGAGTGATCGACTGATGAGTGTGGTAATCAACTTCGTAGTAAGAACATCCCGACAGATGGGTGATCCCTGCAGTCCAAAGCGGATAACGGTTTCTCGCTTTTGGTAGTCTGTCCGACGGCATCCACTAAAGACGAAGTGTTTTTTCTTTCAGTCCTGAATTCAATCGAATTTTTGCCGCATTTGCTGTTCCACCACTGGGAGGGGGAGGAAAGAAAGGAAACTAGACACTGTAGTCAGTACGTTTGCCATAGCCAGTGCCCTAGGTGGACACACCGTGCCGTAGGACACGGGTACACGTAAGCTTGGCTCAATTGCCGATCTCTAATCAAACCTACCAATTCCAGCTTCAACTCCTTGAGTCCTTGAATGGTGGTCAAGCGGAAAAAGTCGGTGGTCTTAATAAGACCCACAAAGCGGTCCTCGGTCAGTCTCAGATCGAGGACTTCAATCCGCAATCCGCCAAGAATTATGTCCATTGAGCGGTAGTCGACTAGGTAGTCGTCTCCAGCGTAGAGCCGCAAATATCCCACCGAAAAGTTGCGAGTTGCGACGTCGGCCAGCATTCGGATGGCAAAGCGGCACTCGCCCCAAAGGATTTCGTCAATATCGGCCCTTGTACGGTAATTGGTATCGAGAATGGAGTCGTCGGGCATTATAAGCCCTGCCACATGGCTATTGCTGAGATAGCGACGGATTAGCGACGAGTCGGCCGAAGCTGAATTGGATGGCATCTTGAACCGACGCAAGTCGTCGTAGGACAAGTCGCGTTGCAAGTGAGTGAGCGCCAACCAGTAGAAGCCAGTCCAGAACAAACGACAACCTTGCTAAATATGTCCCGCTAAAGCGTATACGACCACCCATCGAAGGCAAGCTCTTTCGGTGAAACTGACCTACAAAGTTGTCGGCGCCCAGCGGCGGGGCACTTTAAATGCATTCGTAATGACGGAATGAAGTGTCTATGCGGAATTGCCATTTCTGTTCGGAATTCGGAACGGAACAAGGTTGAGAATCGGTATTCGGCACTTTGAGAAACACTCTGTTACTGCTTCGGTGTCATCAAGGTTTTTCTTGCGGCGGGGGGGGGACGAATACACTCGTCGACCAAAACCATGTCCTCAGAAGCTCTAAGGTCTAGTTTTATTCGGCAGAAGAAAATTTTTAGTCCTAGGGAGACCTCTACGTACACACCGGTTTTTACCTGTGCTAGAACTTGTCAAGAATTTTTCGCATCGGAGGTCCATCTGTATTTACTAGAAATGTGTTTGGCTTACGTATGTGTCACGCTCGAATTCGCACATCAAACGGTGGACTGGAAGGCGGTGCGTGAAACTGCCGATAATTTCGTACAAGCCGCGATTCGCGACGAGAGAAGTGCCAGCATACAGTCTGTCGACGAAGCCGTAGACATCCAAGGCGAGCTCCGGCAGACGCACTATCGCTGTGCTAAAGCAGGACAGGTTCGCCATAGCTATAAGATATATGTGCGCTTTTTTCGCAAATATATGATTGCATACGGCTGTCGTGCCTTCGCTCGGTTGACTTCCGAAGCTCCGTGAGCGTGGCAGGTGACGTCCTCTACGCGGAATACAACCTTCTCGAGCCACGATTTCCTAGGACATGACCATTGTGTCACAGAAATCCAAAGGAACGCCCACTTTTCGTCCGAAGCCGCCTCGAGAATTGGCAGACGATCGGTATCCCTCCAACCGTCTGTGAGTCGAAAGTGGAATTCTACAGTCAGCGTGTTGACGAAGTTTTTCGATCGGATGTGGAACTTCTCCACGACCAATGTTTCGGTTCGGCTAGTGCGTGAACCCTCGCTTAAATAACGACATTTAGCGGCAATATTAAATTATGATGTTTACCTAGTCCTTAGTCCCTATTGCAAGCATGCACATAGTGGATGCGTGTCAAATTGGTCCTAGGAGGGGATAAGAAGGAGACAATTGCCAACTAACCAAAAACTAACTACCTAACTAAAAAGGGGAAATCAAGCGTGGTGTATAAAAAAATTCATTTCAAGGCGGCTCCCGTATTATACGGCCCCTAGTAATGTATACGGGCACGGGTACGGGCCGTATTTTAGCTAAAAACACGGCCGTACCGTACTGAACCCCCGTACCGTATGCCGTAACCATAATATACGGGTGCGGATACGGCCCGTAATACGGTACGGCTGTCGATCTCTAATAGGGACAGTACCGAACTACAGGCCGTACCCGTAGCCTTAAAATACGGGTACGGCTACGGTACGGGGGTACCCAGTACGGATACAGGTACGGGCGGTCAGCCCCTATCTCTAGTTGGGAGGCACCTATGCGTGTTTGGAAGGTGAGGTCCGAAAACGAGTTACTTGGAAATGTACAATGTATGCTAAGAACAAACATATCTGCTTGGAATACGTAATTCTCCATAGCGGCGCCGGCTTCACGAAGCGCAGTCCAGCTGCGGATTCTTCGTAATCCTTGGAGCTGTTCCGTCACGAGGGAATTTGCCGTCGTGCAGGCGTAGCATGGCAGGTAGCCAGCATAGACATCGGGCCATACGTCAGTTGGGCGGATGCGAAGATAAGGACGCCAAGGACAGGAAACGACGGCGGTAACGTCGAGAAACAGCGGCCTATCTAGCAGGCGTTGAAAGCCCTGAAAAGGCGCCTCAGCATTTACTAGCATCAAGAGAGCGTCTTCCCTTCCAGTTCCAAGCAAATCCCGGTAGAAAATGGCGCATTTAGTAGTGATACTAGTGAGTAGTGATTCGATACTAGTGACTCTCCCCAAGAATTTCCCACTGCAAATTTTGACCTTCTATTCCCGAGAAACGAAAAATTCGATCCTACGGAAAGCGGATTTAGTTCCGCCGCAGCTGATAGCTAAGCAATTTTCCACTAATGTTAAACGCTAACCTCAACGAGTTTCGCCCCGAGAAGACGCGGGCATGCCTTAAAGACGAGTGGCTTGCCATGCGCGAAGATGGCGTTTGCATCGTAGTCCTTTAGTGCCAGAGTAAACTCGGCGGAGCGGAGGTAATCGAATGGCGGTGCTGGTTCGATGTCCAAGTAGAGGCGGCAGATCACGCTCCAACGTTTGTTTGCCGCACTCGCCCACCAAGTTTCTGTACCGGTAGGAGAAAAGCGTCTGGCGTCAAGAGCCTTTAGGATGCGACAAATGGCGAAATCGCTGAGTTCGGCCGACATGGCGCTCTGTTCAAAGACAGTTTGTAAGTAAAAGAAGAATAACAGTCGATAACCAACTCGGCTCCCAACAGGTCTAGACACCATAGTCAACATGAACGGGCAAGAAAAAAGCGGCACGAGTGAGTGTCCGTCAAAAGCGGGACTGATGCATTCCTTACAGCAGGATTCCGCGGTCAACAAACAAGCTGCTCATGGCCGGCCGTCTTTTGGTGACCTTCTCGTAGCCCTACGGAACGAACGAACTCCAGCACCCACAGTCATTGATGAGTTGCTAATGGCGGGTCATTTGCGCGCGCCGCACTTTGTCCTAAGGCAAACGGACTAAAAATTAACGCTGAAAGGATGCGCTCGATTGAGCACGCCTGAAGCAATGCTGATTCTATGGGAAAAATAACCACATTGCCCTGCAACTGCTTCGAAATGAATACCGTGCACGAAACGCACTCTATAGTTTTCTGTATAGATCAGGGCTGGGGACTCCTTAAAAAACGAATCCGAATCCGCATCAGCACGAAAACTGACACAAGTCTGGCGCCCATTTCAAAATGATGCTAATGTTTACCGATTAATTGGCTATAACCACTCAATTTGCACCGACCTATTCATACTTAGTTTACACTAAAAGATCCGGAAATTCGGTCAGATTTTCGAAAACCGAATCCGAATCCGAAGCAAAACGACCGAATTTCCGAAACCTAATCCCCAGCCCTGGTACAGATACTCATTCGTATCCACGACTGAACAGTTACATGAAAAACTAAAAAGCACAAGTCAAATGAAGCCGTAGAAAAATACTAGTATCATGTTGCAGAATAAAGAAAGCCGCATTGTAAACACTCTACTCGCATCGCCTGCAGACTCGGCTCCTCCTTCGTAAGGATTGGGGCGAGTGTTATCTAGAACCTTTAGAACGCGACGAATCGCGAAATCGATGAGTTCGGCCGACATGAATACTCAACTAAACGACAGGTCGTAAGCAGATTATGGCTCAAGACATCGTAACCGGCATGGCCCTCAACAAGCTTAAACATCGTGGTCAACAAGACCGGGCTAAAGCATGAAAAAGCACGCGCAGAACTGTTTTGGTGATCTATACGCTGTGGCTACCGGGTCGCTCCGTCACTTTCGGCATGAATGAGTGTCCGTCAAACGCGGACAGGGTGCAATTCTTTCTGCTCTCAGCCCCACAGTCAATAATTAGTTGCTAACGACCGATAGGCTTCGGGCGATGCGCCCACAGTCCTAAGGCAAACGGTCGGCCATGTAAAAAACCACACTTAGAGGTCGCTTTTGAATGAGTATTCCTGAAGCAATGCGTAATTCTCCAGGAAGCGTACATCATCTAAAGCCCACTTCAACGAGCGTGAAAAAGCCCAAGGAGACGAATGATGAATTTAAGGAACAAAAATGATTCGCAAAACTCAATTATGGGTGCCCTTGGTTTTTTAGGAAAGTTACTTATTTTCAGCTTCGGACGGACAACTCACCTGTAGCCGATAGTTGCTTTTGCTCTGAGTCTCTACGAACCCTGGGTTCCGTAGTCGTAGCAGGAAAACAAAGTAAAGGCCGCCCAGTAAGAGAGCACAGCCGAGCATATTGGTCACTATAACGTAGAGGAAACATTCCGCGACGGTCGTCCTCTCGTAGACAAAAAAGCCGCTGACATTCGCAAGCGGAGGTAGCGAGTCAGAGTAACTGATTGCGTATCGTCGCATAGCGTCGTCAGAGTCGAATCTAACCCACAAAAGCGGCGAAAAGCCAATAATACTGGCGACGATATTGACAGCGTAAACTGCGGAAATCTTGTGGCTTTCGCAGAAATCACGAAATGGCCCGAAGTACGACTAGATTTTACATTGTAATACCGGGAAACGGGGTCGGTATGACAACGTACAAACGTTAAATGCAAAGAAAACACCCACATGCCAAAAAACGTACGTGTATTTTTTGGGATTACAATTTCCCTTGTTTTCCTAAGCCTAAGAGCTCAGAAAGAGCATGTTCCTACGACTCGGCCCAAATGCTAAGACATCACGAACTTTCGAATGCATTTTGTTAGCCACGGCTAGGTAGGTAATTAGGGGCACACTAATTCCCGAAACACTCAAGCCAATACTCCTCCATCCCGAAAAACCGGCAGCATCTGACCCTGACAGACCTGCGCGAATCGATAGAGTAGGGAACATCCAATACTGAATTCCATGGCAGAGGCCAAATATATTAGCACGCCAACCAAGAAGCAGCTGGCTGACGAGTTCGCTGCAAGAAACCCTTGAAGGTACCACCCGAGCAGCGGGCTCAGAAAAACGGGCTTGACCAGCGTCAGCCAAACGTCGAATGCGTAGCAGAAGATCACGTTAATTAGAATGTACCAGCGATATCTGCCCATTTTGCGGCTATGACGGAGGATAAGCCATAGCATCATGGGGAACAATAGGCTGCTGGGAACAAAACTGACGTCGATAACGATTTCGGAGATCCGAGCCGCGGTCGTATCGTAGAAGGCCTGCATTTCAATGACGGTGTCCTTCATCGAATCACTGAGCAAGAAGGAGCACCTATCGAAACGGGCTTAAGATGTTAGTTAGGAACGTGCTGGCCCAAGCAAAGCACGCACGCAAACGGACTCCGGAGCCGGCGGGCTGTGGCGCAACGAAGAGAGCCTCATTTCTGTATCAAGCAGGGTTACAGGGAAAAAGTCGAATTATGTCGTTTACCCACCTGCAACGTCGAATCTAAACTTATGGAAAGGTGTTGGTGGATTTCGGCGAGCCCGCCTAATTGCTATCTGGGCAGGAACAGGTGGCAAGGAACACCTTGCGCTCGAGTAGCCGACGACTTGCTAGAGTTACATGCTTGATGTTTAAACTTTCTACAAGACGCGTCACAACGTACGCTGACACCTTGGCCTACAAGCAGGTGAAACGCCTCCACTTAGGTTACCGTGGCTGCTTTTCTTGAAAAAGTGCCCGGGAGTGGGCGAAAAACTTGTGTTTGCCTATAGGCGCTTTTCTCTTGGCGAAACGTAAAACTACGCACATGCGCTGACGTTAGCTACTTGACATCGTTTGCAATCACCGAAGCTACAAGCCTTCGCTGAATCAACAACGTTCATAATAAAGATCAAAGGCTTCCTTTGATGATAAAGGTGGTGAAGAACAAGGTGTTCGAAATAATTGCACGAGCTACAGGTTCGACTGGAAGCTTAGCTCCTTGAGATAGTTGGTACATCCGCTGTTCCTATTTGGTTTCGGAACTGTGAGAAGTAAAGCCTGCTGTGCTCCTGATGCGCGATGATAACGGGCGTCGTTGGCACACGCATGCCAAAGCGAAAAACGATACCGAGCGACATTACCAGTTGCAGGAGAACAACCTGAAATATTGTACGGAACATTGTCAGTATGGAATATAGTTCTTGCCGTATCGATCCATGCATACAGGCAGTGATAGCGGTGCAAAGGTAGAGTCGCTCGAACACTTCTGATCCACGTCGACAAAATCAAGAAGATTGCGTAGACCGCAGTGTTGCACACATCCAAAGGGACAGCAAGGTGCATAGTAACGGCTACGTTTTCGTTGAGTTGGTAGTTCCTGCTGAGGCTATACTGCGTCGGTAGCCTAAAAACGATCGGCGAGCGTCCGCTTGGGCGAGAATACCACCCGTACACGTACTTTTTCATGTTCCTGCGGTTGATGAAAACCAATGAAGCGTCGATAACCGAGCACACAACGTCCAACGTGAGCAGCACAAACTGAGCGTTGCGCATTAACGACGCGTTCGTAGCCGNAATACCACCCGTACACGTACTTTTTCATGTTCCTGCGGTTGATGAAAACCAATGAAGCGTCGATAACCGAGCACACAACGTCCAACGTGAGCAGCACAAACTGAGCGTTGCGCATTAACGACGCGTTCGTAGCCGTGGTTATTGTGACGTAGACGTTAGGAAGCGAGAAGGTTGGATCCTCGAATCCAAGACGGACAAAGTAGACGACTGTTCCAACGGAGACAATCCACTGAAAGTCGTAGACACAAGTTCGGGCGGTGGCGCTGCGCTTACTACAAAGGCGGAACAGATTCCTCCGTATGCTGGGGACGACTTTTCGTAGCTTTGGACGCGTAGAGTGGCCCAACTTCGCTCAACGGCAATAGCCAGGTGCCACAGGGGAAAGCCGACGACGTAGATCCAGTACGGTGCCCGAACTACGATAGACATCCAGGGCGGAACGAGCAGATCACATGGATCTGTGTACGTCCGGTAAATGACCTAAACTGTGGAATGTTGCGAGCACAGCATCGTTTCCTACGATGCGGAACGGCTTCTCGAAATGCTTACCAACACGCGGATAAAAACGACCACTAGCGGTAGGCAAACCAAGCAGTAGAGAACAGTAATGTTTAGCAATATAATCTGAATATATCTCTTCCGTAACTGTACGAAAGTGTCGGCTTGCCTTTAAATTTACATGCACAGCTTTTTGGCGCAACTTCTTCCTGAGGAGAAGAACTGTCGAAAGCAGGATGACTGTGGCCGACGACGCCATTTGAACGACTTGAGCCGCGGCCAACCAGTAGTCATCGGCGAAAGCCGCCGTGGCGGTGCAGTCTACCGCATTCGACGCCATTTTACGCAATGAGTAACTGTCGGGACATCCAGCCTGAGAGGAGCTAGAAACGCCGTTCCGCTTCACTAAATGGCTTTGTAAACGTAGC
Organism: Aphelenchus avenae; assembly: GCA_020875895.1. Taxonomy (NCBI): domain Eukaryota; kingdom Metazoa; phylum Nematoda; class Chromadorea; order Rhabditida; family Aphelenchidae; genus Aphelenchus; species Aphelenchus avenae. The sequence continues at coordinate 274,976 of JNEY01000125.1, read as the reverse complement.
GGCCGGACCATGCAGAAACTCGCTCTTGCTTGTGGAGTACGAATTTCACAGCGTGCGATATTGTAGAGTACACCATGCGGAAGTAAGTCCGAGGTCGTTGTGACCGCTTTTCACGTACGAAAGCCGATAAACAGATTCGCTAGTCACGCCTCGCTTGGCGCCATTTACCCACTTAGACATGCGACAGTACCAACTGTTTTCAAGTTACGGGCTTTATGCTCCATTTAAAAAGAAGTTAAAACCCGCGTGCAGCCTATGCGAACCTTACTTTCGCTTTCCCGGCAGACGAAATGTTGGCACCAACCGTTTTCGCTTAAAGAACCCGACCACTCGTAGATCGCGGTGTCAGGGTCCGGTACGTAAGGCCGTTACACAGGCAGACAACGTGAGATCTCAGTTTAGCAGGCGGGCGGAACCAGAAAATAGAAACTTCATGAAAACAGCGCTTGTTTTTCACGTAGCATCGGTAAAGCAACGGGCTATCCTACTTGTCGTCGATATGAGGCCTTTAACAAGCTAGGGAAACTGGGTCACGCCATGAAAAGCATCAACGTAGCAGTTGCAAAGCGTGTTAGGAACAACGTCAAGAACGCGTTTAGTGTAACTACACCGAGAGGGATTTTACAACGACACCATGTTTATTGATCTCTGAGAAGACGGTTTCAGAATACCGACTGCATACGTCGAAACGTAAAGCACGCTTGAGCTGGCTCCGTAAAAGCAGGCGTTTCCTGCTAAAGCAGGTGCTCTGAACACTCGGCGAGGAGATTGTTCAGTCAGAGAGACTTAGCTTTAACTTCTTCGCTACATTGCCATGCAAAACGGCTCATGGCGGAAGATTGTGCAGGAGTCAAAGAAGTGCTTCTTCTTGCGTCACAAGCATCTGCCGGGTATAGGATATTTCACTAGAAACTGTTCTGCACAAGACACTTCAGATGAGCTTAACTTTCAGGTCATGCCCGACTACGACAAGTCCGCGTTTTCTCGACGGTGAAAGGCTTTGTATAAACGGCCGCTAGTAGCAGACGCAGGTAAGCTTCAGGCTATACCGCAAAGGCTGTGAATCCCTTCGCAAGCTTGAAGCGTAGGCCCGTCAAAAAGAAAATGGAGGGTAGTCAGTGTAAGATTTAAAAAATTAGCTGGTTGCTTTGTTCCTCTCTCGCTAATTTGAACGCACTTTTTGATTCGGAGAAACCTCATTACTCAAATGCGTCGACGCATGTCTACGGTAGTCGATCACATTATAGTGTTACGCCATTATGTAAACCAAGGAGCAAGCTATTTATGGGTTGTGCTTAGCCGTAGTAGGCTATGAAACGTCCCAAAAAGTGTTTTCCAAGTATGGCCGCAAATACATCCTTACCACAGACCCTTTTGCCTTTGCCATTTGCGAAATCTTGTTACATACGGGTCTAAAATAAAGTCGTCTGATTTACTTGCATTCCACTCCGTTCCATTGCTAAGCGGGTAGAGTGCACGTCTATTTTGGGCCAATGCTTAGCACGAACGGGTAAGTACTTAGGTACGAGGCGTTCTCGCAAAGGCATCATAACGGTCCTTGGTATTGCTTTTTTGCGCTTTATTAAGCGGACAAACTTAGATCCTGACATTTGCGTGGGTTTGTGGTAGATTACTGCGTAAGATCCTTCGTGCTCCGAAACATGTGCGATACGTGAACGCCATGGCATAAGGGCGGAGTCTGTCGAGGTGGACGAGCGGGAAAGCGCAGATATAACGAGTGGAAGGTGTCGGAACAAGAGCTCTTCATCTTCGTCTTTTTGCGAGCGGTCACTGATCCTTGAACAATGATCCACATTCTCATCGCCGTTGAAGGCAATCAGATGCCGATCGTGGCTATCACGCGGCAACGAATGGCTCTGCGGCTTTCTTCTAGAAGACTTCCCTCGAAGCTAAAAGCTCTGAGTACTGATGCTAAAGGGGATCGGCGTTAGGTAGCCCAATGCCCTCGGGTTCCGTTCAACGATACTCATCATCAGTACGACTATCAATTATGTTGTAATGTGTCGCTGAAGTGATCACGCTCTGAAAGTCTCGTTGTCTTGAATAAAGCTTAGTTTCGATCTCATCGACTCCGCTTCCATTGGCGCTAGGGCACATTGAGCTTAACCTTCAATTGCGTGATTTTTTCTAACGCCGAGCTATGCCATGCAGAAGCCGCTTTTGGAGATAGAGCGTTTACAAAGCAGGTACTGAGTACATATTGTTAGGGTAATATTTAGCGTTCGGGGCAACAAAGCTGGGCTCACAAGTGGGTTAGCCCAGCGGGGCGTGACGATGCGTTACATAATGGGCTCCCGTGTCAACATTCGCTTAAGCTTCTCTGCGTAATAGCTACGGACTGGTTTTGTTGAACATCTGAGCCAATTTTCTCTGGCGCTTGAAGCGCATTGCAAGAGAAATTTACCATTGACAAATCATAATTTCCACTAGCAGCTTCTGCGGCGCGTAGACAGCTTCATTTGGCCGGAATTCTAAAGGTGATTCCGTAAAATCTTTACCTCCCTTTAAGCCTTTATTGTGAAGTTCCGGCGTGCTTTCTTGGCTTTATTAAGGCGCTACTTATGAATACACGTGTCAACGGACATTTTGTTTACTTGAACTCTAAGCGTTGAACAATGGAACAATCACAGGATTAGGGATGCGGCTTCCTGGTGCTTCAGGTCTTGTGAGGGTGGATCTCAAAAGGAAGTAGAACTAAGCGTCGGAAATGCCAACTGGAAATGAGAAGCTTGACCCTTGAGCTAGATGTGATGTACATCATTGCTCTACGTGTTGACATGTCATTTCAGTGTCATTCCATTCATCAAAGTATTTTTGTACTCGAAACGCACGCTTCCATGTGACTTCTTAAAGTCCTCCTTTAATATGAAGACCAAAGGATGCCGTTGCATGAAACTAATTGTCTCACAGCGAAATGACGCTTTCTCGTAAAAGTTCTGAGCAGGCGACGACACAAAAAATAAATGTGCTTCACGATGATGCAAGTTAGCCACAATTTTCTCATGAGAGCAAGGGATGCAGAATCATCAACGTCTTTCACTTGCTTTTTTGCAGCAGCCTTATTTCCAACTGGCGATGCAAGAACGAAGTTTCAGCAAAAAGTTTGCAACTGCGAAAGTCTCACTTGGCAGGTGAAAGCTGCTGCCCTGTCGTGTCCCGCCTGGTACAAGTTGACATTTTGAACTATCTGTTCCGTTTCCACCCAACGTCACTGCCGGAAGCAACGTATTATATCGCAAAAACATGCGAGCAACACTGCAAGTAGTGGCTTGGTCTTGGGTAGTTCAACTTGTCTCTTGCCCAAAAAGGATCTTGCACCTTCAAGGCATCCTTATGATTGACGGTAAGTTCGGTTCTGTTAAATGTGCAGTGATGAAAATTCTGCAAAGCAGATGCTTGTGTGTAAGGGAAGGTTTGCAGTGAATGTTCTCTGGTGGCTATTTGCAGCTCACTCAGCATCCAGTAGCTAATTTCAATGGCAGTGAGGGTGGGGACTCATAACGACCGTTTCTGCAGTACCAACGAGGGCACCTTTGCAAAACGAGCTTAACTGCCACACAGCTTCCGCTTGAATCGGAAGCGAGTGCTGAATGGGGCTCGTTGAAGAGCATAATTTTTGGATTAATGTCGGTATTCAGTGGGTTCCTTCAAGGACAACACTAAATTTCAAAGACTAGTTTTTGCCTTCTGAAGGCTTCCCGAGCTGAGAGCTAAGAACGGGGCGGCGCTACGAGTGTAAGCTCTCCTCGGAGGACATATAAAAGTGTAAGAGTAGCAAAGCGTTAGTCTATGGTTGCATCTAATCTCCCACATCCGCGTGCGCCCAGTGCAGCCATGATCCATATCCTAATCGAAGTCGACGATAACGCTCTCGTCCCTGATTTAAAACGACTGCGATTTGCTTCCTACCGTCGACTTTCGTCTTCTGCGGCGAGCTGCCATCGATAACAGACTCTTGTCGAATGATGGATGCACAAGTGCCTTCCAACGATGACTTTCTACAGACGCAGAAGCCTGGTTGATCCAGCTGGAAAAGAAGGCTCGATTGATCACAGAGTTTCTTTGTTGTATCAGTGATTGACGACTGTCGTGCATCGATAAATAAGATTGTGCATAAACAAAGCCGAGGGTACTTTTGCGTCCTAACAGCTAATTCTTAGATCAAGGCTCAAAGTTCGGAGTCCGTGCGATTCCGAGAACTGTCGTTTGATTCATAACAAGCGTTGAGCGTACTCGCATAGCTTCCGGGGCAACCGGTGGGGCAACCGCAACCGCAACCGCAACCGCAACCCCTCCGGTTGCGGTTGCGGTTGCCATTTTTAAAGAGGGCTGGTTGCGGTTGCGGTTGCGGTTGCCATTTTTTAAGACCCTGGTTGCGGTTGAGGTTGCCATTCTTACGGACCACCGGTTGAGGAAAATGATTGCTATAATTTGCTTGATTCTCCTAGGATTCAACGCAAATTGGCGGTTGCGGTTGCCATTTTCGCGGTTGCGGTTGCCATTTTTGGAGGCAACCGGTTGAGGTCGCGGTTGCGGTTGCCATTTTTGGAGGCAACCGGTTGCGGTTGCGGTTGCGGTTGCCATTTTTGTGGACCGCCGGTTGCGGTTGCGGTTGCGGTTGCCATTTTCGGTAGAGCCCCGGTTGCGGTTGCGGTTACGGTTGCGCTTTTTCAAAATCCAGAAACTATGCGTACTCGGCTCATTCGACAGCACGCATCCTGTTCCAAAAGTATTCTTAAAAAACCTGATCCAGTACACCTAACCGTAATAGTCAGCTGCTGAATTGTACGCCACTAAAATCGTAATTGTGAGTCCCCTCACCTCCATCCCAGTTGCAACTGCCAGTCATATACCCCTATCTACCAGTAAGCATCTTAAAAAGCCCTGGGATCGCAACTTGGAGTTAAAAAAGTCATGACCGTATGCCAGTAACTGCAAAATTCGACAATAGCAGCAAAGGTTGGTTTCGAGGGCTCTTTTGGGTGCTCAGTGAAGGGAATTGTCAGCACTGAATTCGCTGCCTTCATCCTCCATGATAATCGACTTCGTGTCTTCACGCTCTTCACACTAGAACCTGGCGGAATGCGAGAACAATTCAAGCGGCAAGACGCAACAGAATAATGCACAGAGGCAGAGATACGTGAACGAAAACAACTAATCGACTCAATAATCGTCCTGGAAAGAATCAAACGTGGGGTCGTTGGTAACGGTGTAGAACTCGCCGAATTGCTGGTAAACGGAAACGGCCGAGTTTCGCGACTTGTAGTGGTTGACACTTCGTCCGTACGGCTGCTCCACCCGCTGAGCGGAAAACTCCTCCGTTGAGAGGTGATGCCCCTCCAGCATATAGAACTGCACGGTGGTCGTCCGGTTTGCGTTTGCGACGCGCTAAAACGTGAATATACTGAATCTCGTCTCAATCTAAGGCGTGATTCAAGCGTTTTCGCGGCCATTCGGAAAAATCGGTCGGCGGATTTCATTAAAAGCCGGTTCGGCTACGGGTTTTTTCGGAGATCGTCCCTGATTTTGAGGTGAAAAATTGCATCAATGAACGATTACAATGCTCATGTGCAAAAAATACGAACTAGGCGTAATCAGCTTTTGATGGAACAGTAAAAATGGGAAACAAGCAAAAAGTATGCTTTCAAGTCGAACATTGACAGCCTGCCAAAGCCACCTGATTTTCTGAACTTAGCCTCGTTTGGCGCGACTTACGCTTACTGACGCAAGAAGGAAGCTGCGAGAAACGGTAAGATTGAGTCGGAAGAATTTCCCGGAGCCTCCGGGTAGTTGAGTGCAGTCGGTAGCGTAGCGGAGCCATTCCTCTTCGGTGGGGTGCTCCATCGAACGATCCTCTCGCGCGTAGCAGCACATCTCCCTGGCGTCCAGCTCTGGCAGCTTCAGCGCGCCTTCACTGCGCAGGAAAGAGCACCAGTCGAAGTAGGCAGGCCCAAAGGCCAAGGGAAAGCAAAGCCGTCGCAGACGAGGAAACTGCGCAGCGAAACGATTGACGTCGTCGGGGCTCTTCGCACTCGCATTGTCGGGCGCAGCAATGGAAAGTCGCAGCGTTTTGACGAATCGAAGAGCGGGAGCAGCAGTGAACAGAGGCTCCATGGGCATGTTGCGCCAGTCTTTTGTGACGTCCAGGCTCTTCAGGTTGTGAAAACCGATGTGCGATGCGACGTCTCTCATCGCGTTTACGGTAGAGGCAGAGGATATGGCGGGAATGCAGAGAATTTCGTGGCGCGTATCGCAATCATAGAGGATCACTCCGTCGTCCTGGATGTAGAGCCGCATTTCCCGTCTCTTCGCGAGCACGCCAGCATTTGTCTTTACGACAATGTGGAATAGGTGGTTCGTGACGTAGACCGCGACGAGCGTGTTGAAATCGAGGCAGTGTAGGATGTTCAGAAGTACTTCGGCGGGCAGGCAACTTGCCTAAACGAGTAGGGTTTGGGGTAAACGCCAGCAATAAATGCAAACGTCAAGTTGTAGGAATGAAGGTCGACAACCGGCACCTGCATCCTCTAATCCATAAACGACGTGTACACGTACTTTATCAAAAGGAGAGCACTATATGTCTTTTAATATTATCTAAGTCCTCCACTCCTCATTCCATTCCAGTCCTCAAATCCAATCTATTGACTCTCCCTTCATTACCAAACGCTCTATCACAGACGCCCCACGAAGATAGACGGCCCATGTCCTTTAGTGGCACTTTTCTCGGTGAATACCTTGTTCTTCTTCGAGATTCCAGTCGACGCAGACTTCTCCGCCAGTGGCCTACCAGCGGACGCAGCACCGATGCGGAGGCCAAGAGAACTGCTCGAGCAGGGCTGCTGCTCCTTGTGGACGGCCGCAGGAGACGCTTCCGCGCTGTGCTGCTCCTCAGTGCACTGGACGAAGATAGCCGTTGCACCTGCCGAGAGAGGCTCGGACGGCTGCTCGGTTACGGCTCGAGACTCGGACGCAGAAGGCGCCCTGTTGGCGGGCTGAGCCGCTGGAGTAGCCGTAGTGGAGTCGGAGTCGCACGATTCGGCATCGCTTTCGCTGTCCAGCGTCACGGTCTCGGTCCGCTCAGTCTAAAGAGTGGCTATATTTCATCGTTAGCGGTGTGTTCATGCTTACGGTCTCCCGCATCAGCTTCTCCAGCTTCTCCGTTGACCGAGTGCGCTTCTTTGGCACGAACCGCGCAGGTACAGAGATATCCACCCGCCTTTCTAAATGACGTCGTTTTAGAGGAGAGTTAACCCGGTTCCGTCTTACTTTTCACCGTCTTCTTTTGCTTCTGGTCCGTCTCGTCCAATGCAGCAACAGGCGGACTGGCCATCCTGAAACCAGTGAGTCTTATTCCAAGAATAGTGCTCGCAAATGTCACGAGCAGCAACGAAAAAGCGGCAAAAATATAGTCCGTTTATCTTATTTATGCATAAAATAAATCGATGCCTAGGAAAAGGACGTGCAAAGTTTACGTGCTACACTAAGGTCACTGAGAAGAACACATCAGAACAAACTACTGGTGATCAACGAAGCTTAATAAGCATTGCAGAATAACTTATTAAAATCTGGACGTCTTCAACAACATTTATCCGGATCTACACTTTGTCGGTGAAAACGCTAAAGAGTTCCTTTGTTGGATGTTTGTCATCCTCTGGCGTTATGTCAGCTTGGAATACAAATAACTTTGCTGGAATTAATAGAAGTTCAGCGAGTATAACCATTCTTCAGCTGGAATAAAATTATTAACCCATATAAGCTCAACTAGGACCATCGAATCTCTACTTCCTAACAGGGTGCTGCAGGGTCAAAAATTCCTGGCAAAGCCGCGGGGTGTTCCACAGGTCAACGCTATGCATGTGGATACTAGCGACGACCGCCACTAGCGGGCTCGAGCGGCGAAGAGCAGGCCCCCTTTTTTGGTGACACATACGCATTTTGTACGCAGCAGCCGGAACAGGCCGCTTGTTCGCCGCAGCCGCCGCTACCGGCTTCTAACGGACAAGTGCATCCATATCGCACAAAAGTATCCTCGTCGCGATTAATCGATCGGACGTGGGCCAATTTTGCGACACATTGAGAGCATACGGAAGTTCGAAGTTGAGGGATGAGAGTACCGTGAAAATAAACTTCGTTGTAGCGTGGTGGGAACTGCCTTGTTCTGTACGTGGAATCGGTACTGGGACCCGGTTTTAAATCTTTGACACGTCTATGGAGAGGAGGGGCATCCTGCCCCAGTTGCGACCTCCCGGTGCACTTTTTTGAATCATTGAGTGAGACCCGCATGCAGCTTTCTAATGCTTCTTGTCACTGCGATGTGGCTTTCAAATTTATGCCTCCTAGTGAGGTCACCTGTTCAAATCTAAGTTAATTGGCACATATCTACTGCTTGAACAGGAAGCGTGTGCTGGATGGGCTTCCTCTAATAGCCTCGTTCCAAGAACCAGAGTCACTGCTTTAGCAGCTCTAGTCTCTGCGTGCGTGACAAATCAGATTCAGTGCTTAGTTTTTTAATGCTGCGCATACATGAGAAGAGAATGTGCACGAATGAAGTTAGAAGCATTGATAAGACGAGTATACGACTCTAATGGAAAGTCGACAATTTCAGTGTCACAGAGGCATCAGATGGGAGCTAGTCCTTCGAAGAAATTGTCGCGTTCTTCTTCGTCATCACTAGAGTCGAATCTATCCGGCAGCTTCCGCTTCACGCCGGTGCGATTTTGGCAGCTTGCGTCCGTCGGCGTAGCCGATGAGGTGCTTGCCACGGCGGCACTCGAAGTGCTCGGTTCGTCCAGCGAGTTGGCCGTCCTGAAATTAGTAGGTAATAGCACTTTTGTATTTAACTATTTGTCGATAACTGCCAAGGATCGCTAGGGGTGGCACGCATCCATCCGTTCCAAATGTCCAAATCGCTAAACTTCACGGACTGACATCATCGAAGGCTATAAAAAAGTCGGAAGTTGTCTAAGAAATAACTGGCAGTTTTTGCGATGCTTCTGAGTTCATGGCGCGAGAAGAAATTCAATGAGCTTCCGGACTGAAGTACTTGACGCTATGCCTGTACTCGTGTAGCCGATCGGTGAGTGTTCAAGTAACCTACGTATTTGCTGAGCCGCCGACCACGAGACGTTTCTCTACCACTGCTCTGTGGCAAATGTCGACCTGAGCCCTGATGGATACCTCGCAATGTGTGATAGCAGCGACAACCTCCGACTGGCTTCTCAGCTGAAAGGGACGTCAAGCTTAATCACACGCAAATGTGACCTACCACTAGCTCTTTCAGCTCGATCGCGTTGCGTTCTGTAGCGTCGAGGTCGTCTCTCGCTAAGTCCTCTCTTCCGACAAGCTCATCGCGAATTGCCTCTGCCGCTACCTCGCAGCTCTCTGCAGCCTGAAAGCAGGTATGCGTTGCTGAACCTTTCCATTACGAAAAAGGTTACCTCTATTGCCTTCCGAGCGAACTTTTTAACTCGGTTAAGACCGCTTGCAATCGTGAGGTTCAGGTACGTTGTGTCCTCCGCATTGATCTCCTGAACCGCTTCCTCGACGTCCCTTTTTGAGGCCGTTTCGAACTCGACCACGTCGTGGTCCTTGTACGCTTTCAGGTGCTTCGTAGCGCAGACGGCGCATAGTACAACGTCCTTAAAGTTTAACGATGAGCAGAGTGGACAGATTTTGCGGGTTACGGCGGCGCTGATCGAGCATTTTATTGCGCATTACGCACCTGTTCACGGTCAACGTTCTGCCTACAGGATTCACAGCGGAAGGTGTCATCTTTCGGGCCAGTACGTTGGCAGCTATTGCACGCGATTCCGGCTTGGAACTCCGCGACAATGTCTAAAACCAAGAAATCATAGCTCCACCCATGATAGTCTGTGAGTTGCCAGCGGTTTTACCTGAGAGTCGGTAATTCTTCGGGAACCCGTTCTTCGGCACCCGTGAAGTCTCTCGGCACTCGGGGCAGGCGACAACGAAGCGATTCGGCGGCGCTTCGACGAGCTTCCGAACGCATCCGAAGCAAACGGTGTGTCCGCAAGCAGGCAGCGTCCGCGGATCCACGTAGGTGTCAAGGCAGATGGGGCACTCCGAAGCCTTCGCTTTTGCCTCGTCATTTGCTTTCATTTCGCATCCTAAATGTGCAGTATTTTCGTATGTGTATAAATGCATTCACTGATTGGACGCCTAGTAAGATCCTAAAAATAACTCGTTTTCCGTGAACGTGTCAGGAAATGAAATTAAACAAATTTCGTCAAGAAGCCGTGTTTGACATGATAATTGATAAAGGTCGGCAAACCCAAGTCGTACCGTACAGCCGTACCGTACTCAGTACGGCCCATACTAAAAGCCGTACTAGGTGGGTAGTTAAGGCAAAAATAAGCCTAAGCGTAAGCTTAAACCGTTGCGTAACCGTAACTTTTGACTAATTTTTAATTATTTCTCTATTGACTGCCTCTTTTATAAGACTGTCAAGGAACTCTAAAGTACATTGTCGAAATATCTAAATAAATAGTAACCATTTTTGAAAATTTTTTGCCAATTTTTTCCGATAATACGGCTTTCAGCACGGCTGCCGTACAGTCCCGGTGCCGTACCGTACAGCCGTACTCTCAGTTCGGTACGGGTCGTAATACGGTATGGGTGCCGATCTTTCGTAACTGAAGCATTTTTTGCTGTTGCACTCGTTTCTGATTCACTATTCTCTAGCTCAGACAGCGAAATCATGAACGACGCCTGGGAACTTCCACAAACCACACTTACGGTTCGTTCGTCGTCCCTCGGATGGCTGCGCACTGTTGACCGGTGGCTGTTGATCGGTGGCGGGCGCCACCACAGGAGAAGCACGTTCTTGCTCGTATTCTTCGGCAGTTCCAATGCCTTCGATGGTCTGTGTGCCAGCACTCAGCGCTTGACGCAGCGCAGGCAGCGTTTTCCGCAGGAACGGAACCAGGTGTGGTTGTGGTTGTGAACGAAGGGTCTGCTTCAAGTGCTCCGCGAAGTCCTGAGCATCCAGTGATCCAAAAATGGTGTCCTAAACATGCACATTCTTAGTGTTACATTTGACTACGTACTCGCTATCCGATGCTCTAGAAGCAAGAGTGAAGGAACCTACGCGAACTATTTGCCGCACTGCTGTGGCAGTCGCCAGTGTGTGATAACTTGATTGAGTTAGATGCATAAGAGTCTTAAAGAACCGTGCGCATTTGCCCACTGCTGCTTCGACAGTCGGCTCAGCGCTCAAGGACGGCACAGGTGGGGGTGGTTGTGGCGTCTCCGGATCGTTAGCTCCTGCCTCTTCCTCCGCTTGCATTGTGATCTAAACTTTCCACACTGAAGTGCATCAGAACAACGATTGCACATGTATATCTTCTATACTCACGCGGACTAACGAAATTGCTTTTCCTTTCGGCTTGAGAAAGTTTCCGACGTGCTCGAGTTGTATGTACATTCATTAAGAATTCTTTAGGGAACATGCAAATCCTCTTTAACCGCGCCGATAAAAGATCCACTAGGCAGTTTCGAACAAAAGCATCATATTAGCAGATCGTGCTCAAGCTTATGAGGTTTTATGTGTGACTGCAGCGCAGTTTCGCAAAAGCGTCCCCGCAAGTATCGATAGCACTCGAGCACGTGAACTATGTTGCTAACGGGTGACGCAGCGAGGACGCAACGCCAAACGTTCCGAGTGTCAGGATTTCCAGTGGTCACAGCAGAATTACTAAGTCGTCCTTGTACACAGAAAAAACTGACAGACGGATATAGCACATGTTGGACCTGCGGAAAAATTACAATCTCCAAATAAATAAAAAAGCAAAATACTTAAGCATTTCTGTCTTTGTAGAAAATGCTTAATCTTTCATCTACCAGAAGGGCCTTGGAACCAGAAGAGCCTTAAAATGCTGCTTGAAAGTCCCGGATATATTCCACCCATGGTTGGCGTCTTCTAGTCGAATTAATTTCTAATCGTTGTCGTCACTTTCTTCATTCTATAACCCATAGCAGTATGTTTGTATCGATAACGGTCCAGTACGGCTTTTAACCGTACTGGACGCATCCTGTTCAGCACAGCCGTACCCCGACCAGTACATGGAAGCCGCACCCGAATACGGTACGGCCTCGACTTTCTCGATACTGCGTACAGAGTACAACCCGTATAGTACCATAGTGAGTATGGTACGACGATTCCGGTACGGTACGGCTTGCGGTACAGGGGCCAAATGCTAAACTTTAACATTCAGCTTTCGATGCCTATGTACATGCCCAGGCAAGCAGTACTGAGCAGCGCAAACTTTGTAGAGTTTGCTGTTTAGGTTTTCGTGGAAGTTTGTCTGACGCTGCCCCACATTCATGGTCTACTTCCTAGCACGTTCGCGGTGTTCAAATTGCTCCATAGGAGAGTAGCCAAGGTTCGAGCCTGAATCATAGTGACGTTCCCTGATGATTAAACACTTCGTTCTTGAGCATCCAAAATAAGCTCGACGCTGTGGATCTTCGCGAATATGATTCCAGTTTTCTAATCATGGCTCTGATTAGGTGGGATAATATAATTTTATTAAGTAGCTTCCTAAGAAATTGTTTTAATGCCAAAATTTCGAACCGGACTTGCATATGCATCGACCATGAGCGTCGGCGAAGCGTGTCTGCGTATGCGCGCCCTATGTACGAGTGTGTACTTAGCTATGCACGGAAACATCTACATAGAACCGAATCGAGGAACAGATTGCTCCTAGCTTACCTAAGTTACTAGCCTCTCGCGTGTGCTAACGCTCACGCAGCGAAGCTGTTTGGCTTTCACAAAATCATGAACGGCCCTGACTGTTTATCTCGTTGTCTCCTCTGAAACCCAAGTGACTCTGATGAAACAAAAGCGTCCTGAGGCAAGCAGGGACGAGGAGCGAGCGTGGTATATCGCCTCAAAATGGACAACTTCCAGAACAGGGATGGGTTCTGATTCTGAATTCTGATTCTGAATTCTGAAAATTCTGACGTTTTT
>JNEY01000125.1:200690-211023 GCA_020875895.1 Aphelenchus avenae | reverse complement strand
CCGGGCCTTCGGCCCGGCGAGGGGGGGCCCCTAGGTACGCCCTTGCTCATGCGGACTAAGCGGTACCGCATGCGGAAGCACACATGTGTGTACCCAGCGGTACACGGCAGAAACACGTAGCTCGCTTAGAATGCTAATCCATTCAGTAGGCTGGTAAAGCGGTTCCGCGTAACGCGCATTCGAGGTCCATGCGAACAACTCGGCTTGATCGTAAATGTTTAGAAAACAGTTGGCGCGTCAAAGTTCTTGCTTACTGGTACAACGAGCCGCTGCAGCATCCGTTCCATAGCGGTCAAGAAGGAAACATTTTTTCGAATTAGGTCCAGGAGGTTCTCGTGCACAGAGAATCCGAAAATAGCGTCCGTTGTTTGCATAGGGCTCATTTGAAAGGCGCTATGCGCTCACAGCCCTGCAATGTCTGATTACGAAAACCAGAATGCATGCGGAATACACAAGAATTACCGTTGCGAACCGTGACGTTCAATGCTTTTTTGCCGTTTTTTTTCATGCCACTTGGGAGGTGTTAGCACAGTATGACTCACGATAAGTCGGTGACTGTGCTTTATGAACGGACCGTTGGTAGAATCACGGCCGTATTTAGCGGCTGCGAGAGAACCTTTCGGCAATGAAAAATGCTTACAACGCAAGCGATAAACCGAAATTCTTTATGCGAAGGGTCAAATCTAGGCTAAACACCCGGATTCGATGCAGCCGCACCTTGTGATATCTTTGGCAGAACGCGGGTGTTGTTGCTTTCGCCGACAAAGTGTGCTCTTTGCGTGCTCGACCCTGAACTCTCCCCTTCCCGGTTTCCACTCGATTTCGACAAAGCGTTAAAGCAAATAATCCGCGTGTCTGCGTGCGCACAAATAAAGCACATCATGCATCAGTTCTGTCGATATGAAAACCTCTGATATCGCTACCTTGCTTACGAGAATCAGTTTCCGCCAACTAAGGATGCCGGAGCTTGGTCTGGGCGATCGGTTCGTGCTTTTTCTCGGGATAGAGATATTAACGTACTATATTTGCTCACTACGTATCGCCGCTGCGTTGGCGGCGGTGGTTACAGCCGTTTGCCTTGGGTAAGTTATCCTTCTGCTACATCACAACAATGCAGCGATTCTAGTATTTTGAAGTATGAGCAGTCGTTCTGGGAGCGATTGGGCGTTCCTTCCGTGAAGGGTTACATTCTTGTCGGATCCACATTCCGATCGCTTGAGGAGGGCCAACATGTTTACTTCATGAAAAACGCCAAGGAACTCGGACACACGTACGGGTAAGCTACGCCCTAGTGAACTCAAGTATGCAATCTTGCTTCTTTTGTAGCGATGTCACATTGGGGCTCAAGAACCTGGTGTCAACGGACTTAGAGATGCTGAGAGCTGTGCTCGTGAAAGAGTTCGCCTGCTTCGAGAACCGTCCAGTAAGCTTTCTATGCAAAAACAACTTTTAACAGTGTCGCGTTATTTAAGCGCAGGAAGTTCGAGTGCCAGCTTAATAATATTTTGTGCTGTGTGCCATTAGGCTTAGGCTTCGGAACTAAACATGGGCTGTTTCGCTAGAACGGCCGGTGTTAAAACGTCGTACTTTCCCGCGTGGCCAAATTTCGCGATGGCTTTACAACGACTAGAAAGTCGTTTAGTTTGGTTTTTTCTCACAATTTGTTTTTAAAATGTTTGTGGCAGCACCAAATGCTCTTTTTTGCAGTGGCGGTCCCAAGAACCGGCTAGAGAGGGATCGCATGGCTGCTTTCTTGGTGTCATAGGGGGGTTGCAATGGGATCGCACGTGATGTACAAGGTTCCGCTGGGCCAAAGGCCCGGCGTGTGGAGAGGAGATCGCCGTTCCACGCGACCTCACCCTAGGACCGCTACTGACTTGTTTCAGCAATTTTTCAGGTAAGCCAGGGTTCCAACGCAAGCCTGGACAAGAAGAGCTTGATACGAAACATGCTGACCGTCAAGCGTGGCGACGACTGGCGGCGAGTTCGAAACGTGATAACGCCGGCGTTCACCACGGGCAAGATGCGTCACCTCGTGCCACTACTGGAGGAAAGCGCTGTGGGGCTCTGCTCACTGATCGACCGTCATATCAAGAACAACCAAGAGGTTACGCTGCAAGAGTGAGTTTTCGGAAATTTGAGGAAATTTTTATAATCATTAATTTTTTATCAGATCAATGGGACGAGCATCCCTGGACATGATTGCCCGCTGCGGTTTTGCTGCCGATATCGGATCATTTGAAGAGGGCGCGGAGTCGCCTTTTGTTACTCAAATGAAAGGAATCTTCAACATTCCGATTGCAAAATCGTTGATACTTTGTAAGCGTAATAGGAAGGCAGGCGCAAGCTATCTATAAATTTTCAGTTTCGTCACCGCTTGTTAGTGGCTTGATGGAGAATCTCTTCGGTATTGACTTGATGGCGAACGCCTCGACGGACTTTTTCCGGAGCATTCTGGAACGGCTATACGAGGAGCGCCGTTCGGACCTGAATGCACGACATGTACGTTTCAGTGAATTCGCATGTTTCCCAATTTCGTCTTAAAGTAACTTGATTTTTTTGCAGAAGTATCGGGATCTTTTTCAACAGCTTCTCAATGCCGTGGACGACGAGGATAGTGAACCCACGATGGAAGACGACATTGCACACGAGGAACACACTAAACACACGGTCAAACAAGTGAGCAAAATGGAAGTGCTTGCGCAAAGCTTCGTCCTACTAATTGCGGGATACGAGACCACGGCGACGACACTTCATTTTGCCCTCTATTTCCTCGCAAAATTCCCGGAAGTCCAGCGAAAGGTTCAAGACGAAATTGAGCAAGTTGTCGGCGAGAGTGTAAGGAACCCGCTGCTAACTCTCCTGAACAACTGCTTTCAGGAGCATGTTGCCTACGAGCACGTAACTAATATGCCTTATTTATCACAAGTTATTTACGAAACGCTTCGCATATGCCCACCCGCGCCTCAGTACGTAAGACTAGACTTAAATTACTCGAACAGCTTCGCCCCCAAACTGTCTCTCTATTTCACTTTTCAGGACTAACAGAATCTGCAACCGACCGGTAACCATTAAAGACATCCCGTTCGAGAAGGGCATGATGTTCACGGTACCAATCTACGCGATGCATCACGATCCCGAGCTCTATCCGGAACCTGAGAAGTTCGACCCTGACAGGTTGCCCTTTTCAAGGGCATTTAAGCAAATATCGTCACTCTTTACTCCAGGTTCTCTCCGGAGGAAAAAGCTCAAAGAGACCCATTGACGTACATGCCCTTCGGGTACGGTCCGCGCAACTGTGTCGGCATGCGTCTTGCCGAGTTCGAAATGCGCATTACACTCGCCGTTCTCCTGCGCAAGTACCGCTTCCTGCCCGGAAAGACGTCACCGGTAGGAAAAATAAATAAAACTTGACCACCAAAGTGCTGCAGGAACTACCGCTTGAGTTGGAGAGTACTCGCATGCTTATGTCGAAGCAGCCGCTTTACGTTCTTGCGGAGCATCGATGACGGGCGCACGTCTACATGAGAAACATGGCGTTGACGGAGCTCTACAGAATTACCCAGTTTTCCGCCGCAACTAGACGGCAAACATATAAACATTTATTTTGCTCATAAAAGCTCATACGACGGAAATATGTACGTAGCTCGCTTAGAATGCACGTCGAGCGGGAAGACTCGCAAAGTGGTTTCGGATACCGCCCATTCGACGTCCGCGATTGGTGAACGATGTGGAAGGTTTGCCGAATGCGAAGTTACGGAACCGAGGGCCTACAAAGAGGGATCGCGTGTGATGTTTAAAGGAAGAAACTAGTTACTTTCCATGTAGGAAGCGACCTCCGGCAATGCTCGCTGTACTGCACGCCTTGCCGGGATGCTAAGCATCGAATATCGATTGATGTAATCCCTAGCGGCGGTGCGCAGCTCCATCTCACTGGGCCGTCGGCCCTTCTCGATCAGGCGGTTGAAGTCAAGGAAGACCTGAATAGCGCTTTTCGGTATTTGGAGCCGCATCACTGTGCATGAAGAAAGTGTAATACTTACGTATTGAACGTACTTGCCGGCTTCCGGTTGAAGGTTCTTCATAAGCATGTTGAACCCGACTGAAAGCTGATGTGCCTTATAGTACAGGCTGGGCTGCGTCTGCTTCAGCTCCGCTAGCACGTCCTTGTGGTACTCGTGACGGAGATGCGCCGCCTTGAGCGCTTGCTTCTCCATCGGATTGAGACTAGCGTGGAACTGCTTGATCGCATTCGGAACGACGCCTAAGGTCGAGAATGACTGTTGTGTTCTCTCTGGCGAGCTCACCTTGGAAGATCGGCGGTAGATTGTCCAAGTTCATTGTTTGTGCACATGTGGCGGAAGCGAGGCTTACAACAATAAGCACCTTCATGACTACGGCTGCCATTTCAGCTCACTTGAAACTCAGATACTACCAACTGTCATAACGAAGCATATTTATACCATGCCGGGCTAATTCGTTTAGCATCTGTTTAGTTTTGTTGCCCCAATAGCGGGTTATTAATGGGTACAAGACTAACAAGTTCGACAAATTATGGGGCACCGGAAGTTCATTTATGACAGCAGACGTTCCTCGTTCCACTTTCGTACTTACCACAAATTTTCCAATTCGAGCAAAAAAGCGTGACAAGGCTGCACCCTCTAATCACGTCTCAAATTGTTAAGAAGAGAAAATGTCGGACCCGGACCCACCCCGCCATAGCGATGGGCGACTTTTCTGGGTGCACGGCAGGGTCGACCGGTCGGCCTATGTGCATCCGAATGAACTTGGCCTAGAGCGTCTTCTGCTCTCACAAGAATGATTCAGTCGAGTTACATTTGATTTCGCTTATTGTCATGCAGTACATTTGGCTTGAACGTGTTGACGTGTTGTTTAATGCGAGAACAATAAACTTTTGAATCAATTGATGCTACTACCCATGATGAAAGCCCTATGAAGAACGCAACCATATCCACGTGGCGTTGGGCAGATGCAATCCGGTGGTGGCTCTTCTAGGCAGGACAAGACATTGATCGGCCTTGTCCTTCTTTGCTCCGTCTAATTTTCACTGCACACACTATTATCAGGCATCAGTCGGACTACACTTGTAGGAAAGATTGCTTCCATGAAATAGCTTGGTTTAGTTTTTCTTGATCCTATTCACGTTCAATGCTGTGTTAATGACGACAAATGACAGCTATATTGGCATGTGTATCCTAGGCTTCTGCTAATACTGTTGCGCATACGCTTTCCTGGAAACACGGCGGTATGCTTTATTTGACTAATTTAGAACAAAAGTGTGTGGAACATACTGAGAGCAGCCTAAAAGTGCTAAGCACAATGGAACTTGAATAGAGGCAGAGGTATCGCCAGTTGCCAGGATCCTTCCGTTCAGTCAAGGTATACTCCGATTGGACCGTTCCTGAAACCACAACAGTGAAACTTTCGATGATGGGCTAACAACAACGCTTAAACCGTACTTTTCGATGATGTCGTCGAAGGGATGGTCCTTGTGAGCGGTCGTCTTGCCGAACGGGAACAGACGCACTCGCTCCTTGATCGACTCCAAGTCGTCCATGTCGTCGGCGTCCAGTTCAAAGTCGAAGATTTGGAAGTTGGCCTTTATGCGTTCCGGGTTCGTGCTCTTGATCAGCGCCACTATGTTGCGCTGCGCGACAAAGCGAAGCAGAATCTAAAGTTGTGGCATTCCTTAGTATAGCGCTGTCGTCCACTGTCCATGATATGAAATGCACCGCGACGACCCCCTTCCTCCCAACCGTGTCGTAACGTTCAAATCTCTGCGAATCAGACGGACAAAAAGAACCAAAAAGCTTATGGCGTGATACAAAAAGCACATTTTTACACTTTCACGTCTAATTGGTCCGTCACGCCATGCCAAAAACTGTGGATGTGACGTGAGTGGTGCTATGACGTGGGGGATGAAGTGACCACCGCATACCGTCACATAGCACATCCCGGGACGTAGGCTTACCTGTGCCGCCGTTCGGTTATGCTTCTCAGCCAGTCGGTTGACAATGGGGTGCGTAAGACAGTTGCCTTCTAGAAACAACACGTTTGCTTCACCGATTGCACTAAACGAATGATGTACCGGGCCAGTCGTCACGTAGTAGAGCGGTATGGCGTCCTGGCGAGCCGATGCAAGAGAAGCCGGTCACGGTCATACCCATGCGCTTCGAGTACTTCACGAGGTCGTGCTGCGGGAACAGAATGTTCACCTCGATCTGAAGCGAGTTCGAATTGGTATTTTGTATTGGGCACTACGCAGATTGGGCAGCATTTTAATGCTACGTTAGCCGAACCTGGTGATTCATCGGCTTAATCGTCGCCTTCTGGAACAGCTCGCGGATCTGTCGCTTGTGGAAGTTGGAGATGCCGATGGCGCGCAAGTAGCCCTTCTGGTAGAATTCCTCGAAGATCTTCCAAGTGTCGACGAATGGCACATCCTCCAGCACCCACTCTCCCTTCTCGGTGAACATTTGGAAGTTGGTCTTCGGGTCTTTCTAAAGCGGCAATGAATCAGCGCATCATTTACCGAGAGGTTACCTTCGTAGCAAACGGTGTATGCATGAGGTATAGATCGATGTAATTAGTACGGAAGAGCTTCAGCTGTGTTTCGATGCAAGCTCGAGCGTCGTCAGGGCGGTGGAAGAAGGGAGGAAGCTATAGGGAGGTGTACGTGAATGCTTCTGGCACTACAAACGCTTACTTTGGTACAAATGAACAGGTCCGCGCGGGTGATCTTTTTCTCGCCAATGAGCTCCTCGATGAGCTCGCCGATCACCGCTTCGTTGCCGTAGAAGTAGGCCGTGTCGATGTGCCGATACCCGGCTTCAATTGCGGTTCTCAGGGCCGACTTCAGCTCCTCGGCGTTGTTGGCCTCCCACGTGCCCAGGCCGATCATGGGCATCGTCACGCCATTGTACATTGTCACCGTCGGCACCTGTCCCGGCACATGCTGGACGGGGGTCGTCTTCGGTGGGCAGTAACTAAACGGAATTCATAAAATGCTTAAAGCGAGAGTGTAATGCGGCCCTCCCACCAATCTTCGTGCAAGCGGGCCATGGGACAGCCGGACCGAGCCGGTGCCTCAGTTTTTCAGAGTTGCCCGGGTCCTCAAGGCCCAGGAAGAGGCGCAAAAACTGTCAAATTTTAGTCAAATTTTCGACTAATATTTGCCTAGCAACCGCAAAATCATTCAAGCGGCGACCGCGGGAGGCTATTTTTGCTAAAACGATTCTCAGCCCTCCATATAGAAAACTACCAAAGATGGGACCACAGGCATTTTGGCTCGTCTTTGCACCAGACTATTCGACGGACGTTAGGTTCCGGCCTGGGCCTCGACTTAGAGGCCCGATGTACAAGGTTGCCCTCCGCATGTTTGCTTACACGCCGTTACTGTCTTACGACGAGGCTGTCCTACAATGATACAGTTAGCTAGTTGCTGTACCTACCGGTCAGGAGACACTCCGTTCATCGCGGGCAATTACTGGCTGGTTAGCAACAAAACTATTTCAGAATCGAATCCCACTGTGTGACTGTTAATGACCGTGGGTTGTTAACGCACCGCCGGAAAACTGCCTAAGCCAATAAAGTTTTTTGATCGTTTTATCGACGCGAGCAGAAAACTCGCGCTTTCAGCGAAATGCTCCTTTTGTTCGGGACAAGGGTGCGACCGCGAACGGAGAAAAGCAAACACCCTTGATCAAACGGATCAAAGACCACAGTTTTGTATAAGCTTTTGTATCTGCAGTTTCTTTTTGCGAAAATTTGGCAGCCCTGAGATTAACGTCGAATTCACAATCAAAAAAGAATTTCGCCGTGCTCGGACCAAAGGAATAGGCTCAAACATACCGTGATGACTCACGACCATGGCAGTGACCATTCTGCGTCTTCGTTCCGGCCGTCTTCGACTTCTTGTTGCCCATTCCGAAGAATCACCGGCGTCTGTAAGCTGAAAACAACTCAACTTAGGTGTCAGTGCTAGTTTTGGATCAGACTAAAAGTTCCGCCGCGGCTCGGGTGGCGCAACTTTTCGCACGCGTAATGTATTCACGCACCAAAGAGCAATTTACAACCACATTTTCACTTTCACGTCGCAACAGCGCGTGCAGTCAAAAAGTCGTCAATATGCATTGAAATCCGTGCGGTGCTGCGTGGACAAGTTTCGCATCACAAAAGAGGAAGTCGACGATCTATGACAACAATACCGGAAGGACTCGCGCAAATTCGGAGCCCATTATCCACGGGAATACAACGGCTAGGGGTGTCGGCCCGAGAACAGCACGGAACCTCCTAGGGAGATGAAAACTTTAAAATGTTCAAAGGAATTTGCGAGGTCTTTCACAAATTAGTCGGGCATGTGGTTCTGTCCAAGTAGCGAGTTTAATTTGACCCCGAAGAACTGCCAAATGCGGAATCATTTAATTACGCTATCTTGCAACAAAGCGAAGGACGCAGAAAATTCTTCCGTTCACTCTCGTTCAGAGCCGTACGACGAGAAGAATTTGATCTGGCTAGACCCTACAACGTCCCTTCGGTTAGTGGCATTGACCAATGTCGTTGCGTGTCAATGTCGCAGTGCTGCGTAGGGACAATATGCAACAGCTTATTGCCTCAAGAGAAACATACGTTACTGTTGACTGTTCCGTTCTCTCAACAGGCCCGTCGTGGACGTCTGTTTCGTACTGCTAGCGTAGGCGGACAAACCCTCTGTGTACCCAACATTTCCATGTTGAGGAATATCTGAACGCGTATAAGGCTCTCCGATGGACGTTTCAAGCCATATTCGAATGGCATACATGTGCGCCAAACCAAAAGCGGCCACCGGTCTGTGTTGCTGACTTCGCGTAACACGATTAGCAGGCATTCTCTTGTACGTAAAAATGCTGTACTTTCACTGCACCTCTTGTTCTAATCCGAAACAGACTAATCTGAATCGACAGACGTTGGTCATGGATGCGAACTTTACTAGCAGCGAATGAACTGTTTCCCAGAAATGCGTGACATCGAAGCTTATGCTTTACTTAAACTATGACGAGGCTGAGTTCTGACAAATTGGTGTCCACATCAGTTGAGATCCATGGAAAGGCAGTTTCATCTTATGCTTTCGTAACCATTAAGGAAGTCATGGCATCTTTCGCATGACTACTTTCCAGAAGATGACATTGAAGAGGAAATTTGTATCTGTTTGACAGACGGATCTTCAAAACGAACGTTTTGTACGCGGACAGGGTTGAGCAGACTCTAAGTGCAATGCACTGGGCATGAGCAGGCCTCTGATGCGTCTTCAAGCGCCGCTTTCGCTTCCGTCCAGTTAGTGACATGGCGCTGTATGATGCAGTAAAAGCGGGGATCGAAGCCGTTTTTATCGTGTTTCACTTGAGCGTCGTGCTGTGCATACTCAACGAAAGGTGGCAAAAGAACCACAAATTTGCCTCGGCATTTTACACGCTCTACATCCTTCAGACGTTTTTCGACATGATATTCGTCTTAACGGTAAGAACTCTGAACTGTGCTTTAATTGGCAAATTTTGCTCAATTTAAATAAAATGTACCCCAAAAATTTGAGCGAAAATCGAAGTAATGGTCGTTTAGTACGGCATTTGCATCGGTCTTGCCAATTTCGGCATTTTCGTACCGCTTATTAACGTAGGGCTCGCCTTGGGCACTTACAGCCAGCTTGGGCAAGGGATTTCGCATTCCCTGATTTCGTACAACCGCTTTACTGCGATCGCACAACCGCTCAGGAACAAGCAGGTAGGTTTAGCCTGATTATTTCGTACGCTGTGCAGGCAATGATTCAATTAGATTTGGTCCAAGCGGAATATCTGGCTTGCATGTGTGTTCGCAGTTTTGACGCCTTTGCCGACAGCCTTAATCAAACTGCAGGTTCAGTATACACTCGTCGCGAACAACGCGACCGGTGGATATAACGTGGCCTATGCGGGAACGATATTTGCGGTAAGTCTTGGACGTGGGATTGCCGAGAGGCTCGCAAATGTGTTAAGCTGTTGGGTGCAACCAATTTCGGTTAGGGCCGAGTTCAAATTAATGACACTCTGTTCGTGACAGTTTTCGCCAGTTATCTTTCTCTTTCTCTTATCCACTTTTGTGGGTTCTTTCGTTGACTCGACGTGGAAATGTCAGCTTCTGCTACGTGATACAATGAACCTTCCATATCCAAATGAGTTGCGCTTATAATGCTAACCATTCAGACGCTTAACGGCTTTCTGACTTTCGCATACTGCGCGACAGGTGCACTCATTAGCGCCGCCTTCGAGATCGCAACTTTCCTAGCTTACTACAAGTTGAC
>JNEY01000125.1:145471-193645 GCA_020875895.1 Aphelenchus avenae | reverse complement strand
CATGAAAAACAGTTTGCTTAGCAGAAGCAAAGCTTCTTTAACGGATGTTCCGCTGGAAGTCTCTTCTCAAGGTTAATCCGAAATCGACCGAAGTCTGTAAATGTCCGCAGCGGCGACTATGGGAAGGGGAGCTCCATGGACTAGCGAAGTTATTGGACGTACGACTTCATGCAAAAATCGTTGCCTTACTAACGCGTTTGCAGAGCAAAACTAAATCGCCGCGTTTCATATGGTCCTCGATCATTCTGTCGTGCTTTGCTAGCGCTATTTGGCTCTCTTACGTATTGACGTACGAGTACAACGAGTTACAAACAACGACGCTACATACCGTCCAGCATGCACGTGCCATCGTTTTGTTGGGTGCCATTGTCACAAACATTCACGTGGTTTTAGAACAAACGTCTGCGATATCCGAATATCACTTTATGCCCAGGATGGCCTGACGCATTGAATTTTTCGACACTTCGAAAAGGTAGGCCTGCGAAATCCTTAACTGATGAGCGAATCCAGGCATTCCAGAGGGACCTTGTCAGTCGGGGACGGCTAACCCGGCATATGGGGCTGTAATCGGGCGGCAATTTCCGGCGTTTTATTCAACCACGGAAAGCGGTAGTTTTGGACGTAAAAAACAATCAGATGATAAAAAAGTTTTCAATATTAAAGGTTTCAGTCTCAAATTAAAATACACGCCGGTGGCTGCCTCCTTAAAAAGGCGTTATGAGACCCTTGATCGAACTAGAAATGCCTTAAAAAGTCAGAAGCTTCCCGCCGTAACAACTTTAGACACAAAAATGAGGATACCTGGCATCAACAATGCATCCGTCAATGATCTTCTGGTCTTCGCAATGGCAGGCGCCGGCTTCATAAAGTTTGAAAAATATGTCGCGCGTTGGAATCACACGTACAGCGACAAGTTGTCTCTACTGCTCCGCAGATGGCGCGGCTCAAAGAATCTTGACGAATTCTTTAAGTACATGTTCGAGGAAAATGGGTACAAATGCGAACAGGTAGGTATGGTTGCGATGCAGTACATGATAAGAATGCACCGATCGGATCGTTGCAGAATGCTTGATCTCGGGCCTCCCGCCTCCCGAACCTTCGTTGTCCTACCAACTTTATATGCCCCCACCCCCTTGCATCACAAACAGCGCATTATTCGCCCAGAGAACGTCCATCACGTGACGCCCGTCCTGACCCCGCTCCCCACCACTGTGACGCCGGCATGAACAGAACCGACGTGCAGCTTTTCAGTTCTTCGAGAAATGCTTCTACGGAACAACTGAACTCTCTTGCTGTGACATGTTCTATGCGACTTATGTGTCACTAAGGGGTCGATGTTATCGGCTAAAGCGGCTCTTCCAAGACGACGCAGGGAACGCAGGAAGACTTTCGGTTGTTATGAAGCAGCTCCCGAGTCCTTTCCAGCGACCAGACGGACTGCAGGTATAGAGGGGTAGGGATCCAGCCTAGTTTTCTTATTTATTCAGACGTATGCTCTGGCGTTCATTTCGGACAACTTCAACGACGTTTCTTGGTTCCCTCGCTACGACATTTATCGCAACACCTTCATGCAGATGCAGTTTGAGATCAGGCGATACAACATGTCGCCGAAACAGGACTGTAATCCCCAGGAATCGCTAGGACTCGCCCGCTGCCTGATAGATGAATGGCTGAGAGTTCACGTATTAGGACCAATGAAGTGCGTTCCTTTCTACTTGCGACACCTTCATCCAAAAGTTCAAGTCTGTGAGCCGCTACAAATCGTTCGAAACTATTTCGACTTCGAAAATGTTACCGGCTTGAATCGGGTAAGTTTTCGAGGCTTTGCGAAGGGATTCTGCATATACGGGGTTCTAATCCACTGAGATTTCAGTGCGTTCCCGCCTGCTATCGGAAGATAGTGCGCGTCATCAACTACTCCAGACGTCGCGACTACGATGGTGGGAGCGTTCCGGCGTTTGGAATCTCTTTCACTTACAACACCATGCAAACGGATCGCTACGACGAAGTGGTCCTTACGACACTTCCCGGCTTTATCTCACAGATCGGTGGCCAATTCGGTCTTATGCTTGGCATCTGCATTGTGTCTGCCGTACAACTGTTCCTCGCGGTTTCGCATTGCGCTTTCAACCGCTTACGCGGTTCTAACGTCTTCACTCGCGGAACATCTTTTCTTGCTAGCATGAGTTCTAAGCTGAACAAATGACGATTACTTGCCACCCCCTATCAAGCATAAAGCAACACAAAATAGTTGACCTAGTAGGCGGAAGCTTGCTACGTAGTACAGCAGAGCCCGCCGTTTATGCTCCACAGATCGCTGCAAATGAGGAGCAGGCAGTAGAACTAGGTACCTTACGTGCTTCACTGATTTGCGACTTACCGCCAAGTGTCTAAGTTTAAGCTTATATGGTCAAGCTTAACAATATGTCCCAACTGTTTTATTACAGACATTCTTCACATGTGGGTAGCTTTATTAATTCGAGCTTCAAATTAGGTGGCGTGCATACCACGTTCCGAAAAAGCCCTCATCGCTCGTAGCGGTATTTCGAAGATATTGTGGCCACGCTAGTGCTAATTCCGACGTTCAATCGAAAGAATTCTCTGTATATCCGTCGCAGTTGGTCACTAGAACAGCTCATTAACCCAGCTAGTTTAGACCTCACATTAGTGAGCTCATTAGTGAGCCCGCCAGCATACCTCGTAGAGAAGAGGCACAGCGAGCCACTCAAGCAGATGATGTCGACGATAAGCGAGTGCGTTTCCGGGTTGCCAATTGGCGACATGAAACGCGTCTCTCCCACTGCATAGTACAAGAAGTTGGAGAGGGAGAAGAGAGACCAGAGAAGCTGTCCGCCGAACTGCAGCAGGGCATACACTAAAGCGGCTTTGTAAGCAAAGTGCCAACGAAGGAGGAACACTCACTTAGAAGCCGGTATTCCTTGTGATGCTTTATGCGCATTGCGGGACTGAAGTTTCTATATGCGATAGCAGCACGTATTTCGAGGAACAGCGTAAGGATGCTTGTGCACATGCTGAAGTTAATGGCGGCACAATTTCCTGCCTAAAACCACTGCCTTTACGGTCATCGTATTCTCCTGATTATCGAAGAGTGATAATCCTTACCGCGCTGGCCCATGAGCGTTGTACGATAAGTTTATAAATGCCAAAGTCCTCGGATACCGTTGTGGTGTAGAAGAGTCGCAGGCAAGCACATGGCAATGGAACGACGAAAATCATGGCAACAATAAGTTTGAAGTAATGACCGCGCCATAGCTAAAGCACTTTGCGTTTCGCATGTGCAAGGTAAAGCTGGGCGCCGACCCGTTCCGCACTGCCGTGCCATTGTACAGAAGGGAAACTGGGTGGTAGAGGGATCAGTCAGCATGGAACGTAAAATGGTATGGCCCCGATTTTTGGTGGCCTCTTTGCGTGCCGCAGTTTTTTGATGTTTTACTGCTCCAAATTTTCGAAGGAGGGTAATACTTTTCTGACCACGGCACGTGTGGGGCCAGAATGGAACGGAAAGCGCCACGCGCTTCCATTGCAGAAGATTAGTGTAAGCCCAAGAGAACGTACCCGTTGGTGCACGGTCGGGTAGAAGAATACGGTGTACCGATTGATGGCGATGGTCGTATGAGTGACGAACAGAAAGTAGAGATGATGCGTCATAAGGAACATGATCACGTTGATGAACGGCGCTTCCATCAAAGCCCGTGGCACTAACCCGAGGCGGGGGAACCGGAAGTATACCACTGTCTGAGTATCAACTGGATCACTCGCTGCCGCAGTGATACTCACTTACCCAGACGTAATTGACAAGGTCGGCCGCGCTTTGTATGACGTAGAGAATGAAGAACCCGCTGTTGAACTGAACGCTTTTTCGCAAAATGTGCCTTGCAATACAGCAAGTGACGCTTATGTGAAAAATGACGAGTGGTATTTCGACCAGGAAGGCTAGAGATAGATTCATGTCCATGTTGACGGCCTACTGGCGAGGTGCGGAATGGAAACTGAAAATGTAAACTAATGAAGGTATCCGCTTTGTATGCCCCTACAATGTCCGTCGCATAGCGAGTCGTTTCAAATCAAGCGGACACAAGCGACAATTATCGCATATTCCTCATTAATTTGTTCGAAAGTGCACGGAAAAGTAGCAGCCGTTGTGGCTGCTTGCAAGAAAAAATAAAACTACAATATTTCTCTTGGCACGTATGCTTCAGCTAGCTGAGCACACTGAATGCTCAGGTAGCTGTCTTCAAGCTTCCTCAATCGAACTCGATTTCACCTGCTTCGGAGTCATTTCCAGAACCGCGTGTGCGGCCATACCTTCACAGTAAGCCGCCGTTTAATATTCGTTCTGCGATTTCAGGCATACTTTGTGCTTGTCCGACCCTACAAGAGAAGTGCAGGTTGACCATGTGTCTTCCGTTGTAGGCCGCGACAAATGCCTGCGGGCTACACGGTCCATTCCGGTGAAGTCTTCAGTTTTGACTACAAAAAGGCCCTGTAGCCAACGGCAAATTAAAGAAGTTCATGGACCGAACAATTTGCTTGTAGTGGATGTTTGATTCTCCTACACTGAGAACCCTTTGTTGATCCGGACGCTTGGCACACTACACTTCAACAGTCCGTAGGCAAAACGGATCTATGTTGCACCTGTCTGACCGTTGTCTGTCGCAATTAGGTACCGTCTGGCTTTACTTATGCCGAATGGACTTTGTACTACCAGCCTCCGATGCACATGCGGCACACACCCGAGGAGAACAAAAAACGCACATCGCATACTTTTATTCCCAGACTCCACGAACATTTAGCAGACGGATTAGATGACGCCTATGTCAGTTGGCTGACCTAAACAGTGAAAATGCTATACGTCAGGCAATTGTGTACCCAACAAATGCTACACAAATAGATGAAACTTGTGGAGTTGTCAGCCTTTAAAGAGGCCAGCTACAAGATGAAGCTTGGCATGAGTAAACAAATTCAGCATGTTAACGGCGGATCGCTGTTGCACCTATGCCGGTTTTGGCCGAAATTGTCTTCGTAAGAAAACCTGGCAGGCAATGGGTCTGTCTAGCTTGCTCGTTACTTTATACAGTGGAAGAAAGACGGCCACTGGTCAGTCAGCTGTAGCGTAAATCGCTTACAAACGTTCTTGCGCCTTCAGTCTGTGCTTAGCAAGCGGGGGCCACATATACAGCAACCAAGCATGATTGGAAGAACCTTTGTACCAGTAACCATGTTCCTCTGTGCACTGAAATACCGTCAGCATGCGTGTCGTTCTCAGAGTTCCCACAAAGCATGTGGTCTCTGCAAGAATGTAAAAGAAGGCTCCGGATAAGCAAGGATCTTTGACGCAACTGCTGCAAGTCAAAACACCGAGCGCGCTAGCACCGGAGTCTTCGCTCGACAATTCCACTTTTTTGCGTGGAAATCCTATGCTGACTTGGGTAGCTGCATCCGTAAAGATAAAACAAGGGTTCCACCAAACACTGCAGCGGGACTGATTTGATGGATCTCCTTCATTAGGACGCATTAGTGTGCATTAGAGCAATTAGTTACCTCGCACGGCGTGTGTAGTAAGTCATGTAAGGCCGTTCCATAATCCGTGTAGGGCAGGGGTCAGTATACTCTAAGCTTTGCAGGGTTATGCCACTTGAGAACTAATTCTTTCCTTCTCCTTACTCACCGAAGATTCAAGAGGAAACATGGACAAACATTTCCTGCCCAGACGTTTTAAGTGGCTAATTGCGTCATGGCGGAATGAAATTAGTTTGAACCGCCGTTTTCCGCAGGTGAAGAACTGCGTATTAAAACATAAAGTCGAGTAACGTTCAAATCACATCGTCACTTTTCTTCTAACTAAGTTCTTTATAGTGCAACATTGCTCATTAAGAACTAAGACTTCACTTCACGTGAGTAAGCGTGAAGCGGAAACACTTCACGACGTAATATAAGTAGCCCACGTTGACGCATGCGGCGCATGCGTAGCACTTAACCGATGTCTCGGTTCAAGGACAAGGTGGTCATCGTGACAGGTAAGAGTCACACTGTACTTATTTTGGTCTAAATGTAAGCCAGATATGGACGCACATAGCGAATAACATGCCGCTCAGGTTCGAGCTCTGGAATTGGCCGTGATGCAGCCGTAGCATTCGCGAAAGAAGGCGCTTCCGTTACTTTGCATGGCCGATCCTTAGAAGGCTTAGAGGTACCAAGCCGCTTTTCAGACAGATTCAGCACTCAGTTCAGGAAACTGAGAAGCTCATCCTGGACGTTGGTGTGCCCAGCGGGAAAATTCTTACAGTCCAAGGACGAATAGAAGCTGAAGAAACCCAGCGAAACCTCGTCGACGAAACTGTGAAGGAATTCGGCAAAATCGATGTCTTGGTAAGCTAAGCGGTATAACGTGAGCATGATGAACGCATTCGACGCGTAGGTCAACAATGCCGGTGCTGTACTGAAAGCTAACACTGATCCAGAGTCGCTGGAAAATTACGATTTTCTCTTCAATGTCAACCTGCGCAGGTTTAAAACACCGAGAAAACCAAAGATGTGATTTCCTTTACAGCGTCGTCGCTCTGACGAAATTAGCAGTTCCGCACTTGGAGAAAACGCGCGGCAACATCGTGAATATCAGCACGGTGGGTTCAACTCGGCTGCTTCCGCATGCGACCTTCTACGCGTGCTCGAAGGCGGCACTGGACCACTACACGCGACATTGTGCCTTGCTTTACGGCTCAAAAGGAATCCGCGTCAACGGCATCAAGTACGTCTCTTAGCAGTCACAATAGTTAATCTCTTGAACTTGCGCTTTTCAGCATGTTTAATGTGCTTGTTTAGCCCCGGTCCAGTGGAGACAAGCGTTTACAGCCGACACAACCCACCAGAGGACGTGCAGCTAGCGGTAGTTTTAGTGGAAAAGGAGCACTGAAGGCGGATACTTTAGCTTTACTCCTGGATCAAAGACACGACCGTCATGCAGCGATGTGGGGTAACGAGAGAAGTGACGCCGACCATCCTGCTTCTCGCTAGCGACGACGCCTCCTATATCACTGGGGTCAACTGGATCATTGACGGTGGCATGAACGTTCACATGCCGATGCTGCAGTTTAAGTCGTAGAAGAAGCATGTTGTTCAGATAATGGGTGCATTAGGCTGCTGTCTGCTGTGTACCCCTGTTCGCTTATTTTTTTTCTGCGTCACAGAAGCCATACTTGGCAGCGATATAACAAGGTGCCCGTTTTTAGCCCGTGCCTTTGTGCCCGTCATAGTTTGGTATGCTAACAGAGGAACCTGACAGCATTGAACACACTAGAACGACGCCTGCACCAAACATTTTAAACGACCAATGGGATATTGTGTCGTATCGCCGTTTACCACACGTTAAGTCAATAGGCGTAGGGGCAATAACCTTAAAATTGTGACGTAAACTACAGCAAACAAGTGCATGTGTCAAGTCCGACAGCGTAATTTTAGTCTTCGAGCCAATACGTAATGTTCGCGCTCAATGCATTTGCCTTGGCTTTGTTTCTGGCGAATAGCTACTTCGGTTGCTCCGTGAGGGCGAGCGTGCCCACCGAACCTAAGGGTTTGTGTCCCGAAGGCTGGAGGCTGTACGAATCACGAAGTAAATGTTTCAAAGTACGTTCCCACACTGGCGTTCACTTCTGTTGACGCTTTCAACACGTGACGAACTGAATGCTAAGGGTGTTTCAGGTGGTAAATAGCACTGGTCCGCACAAGCGGAACCAAAGCGGCTTTTGGGCGGGCTGCAAGCTGGCCGGACTAGACTTAGCATGGCCTTGGAAAACCGGCAACGGCAAGTTGGCCTCAGTTTGCAGTGACGATGAGCAAGAGTTCATTTACAACGGTAAGATCTACTGACGTCGTCGAATAAACAGAGCATAGATGACGGTTCAGCTGTACGAGAGAGCCATGATTACCTCTCCTACTGGCTTGGGCTCTTTCGCGATGCCACAGGAAGGTGGCGCTGGGTGGACGGCAGCGAAACTGCCAACAACCGTTGCGCGTACGGCCGCTGGGAAGCGGGGCAACCGGATAATGCATGGCAACGTCAGCGTTGCGTAGTCATGCAGTTGGCCGATGGCAAGGCTGGTGCGTGGGACGACATCGACTGTGCCACGAGCTCTGTGCTTGCTGCGGTTTGTCAAATCCCGGCTAAAGGTACTTTTTTCGCGGTCTGGTCGTTTGTCATTTACATGTAATTTTCTTCTTCAGAGTGCAGTCAGCTACCAAAAAATTATCCGCGGTGCAATAGCGAACAAGGAATAGCAACCGACGGTCCCTCGCTTAATACTACACATCAACCGGAAGTGACCACCGAATCCGTCATAGGATCACCTCATTCAATGCCGTTCGAGCGAACGACGCGTACATCTTTCAAGCGGCCGGCCGGCACGGAAAGCCTCGAGTGCAATCGCATAATAGAAGGCGACAGTGAGTACATCGCTGCGGCAGCTCGGTCCAGAATCTCACACAGCGACAAAGATGATATGCACCTACCAATGGACTGCGCCTCCATTCGAACGCGCAATTATTTCTCTAGAGTACCACTGAGCAAACAGGAAGCCCTGTTTCCCATCGCTTTCGCACGCATTGTTTACACGGTACGTTGTGACCACAGTCAACGAGTGCAAACCGATAGTTGTCGCTTACTGCCTTGATAAAACCATACAGAGTTCGATCACTTCTAGGATTACCGATTTCTCGAAATGGAATTTGCGGCGGAGTACGCACCTCAGAACGTCTTTTGCTTCGCCATTGATTCGAAATCGTCGAAGGTCTTTCGGGGGAGGATTCACTCGCTCGCCAACTGCTTTCCGAACGTGTTTGTCACGAATCAGGAATATTCGGTAGAGAGTAGCGGACGAAACATGTGGTTGCCCTACCTGGAATGCTTCAAGCAGCTACTCAGTCATCTCCAACCCTGGGAGTACGTCGTCACTCTTCAGGTATGAACGATGGGGAAACGAGCACAAGAGTTATCGCTAAAAAAACTGCTAACAAGTCATCTGTAGAACCACGACGTGATGATCAAAACGACGCAAGAAATCGTTCAAATACTGAAGTGGTTAAATGGTGCAAACGATGTGGAGGTATATCCTAAGCCGGCCGGAGAGGATCGAGTGGATTACAGCTTGGACTGGTCGTTTTCCGGTCTTAGCATCTTTCGAAACGGTATATTTTGGCAGACGAGTGTATTTCATTTTTTGAATACGCTGATATCTTAGAAAGTCGTAATCGTGCCGACCAGTCGCTAACAATCGCCAAAGGTCTCGACGAAAGTGCTATCTCTCGGGCAGCTATTGAGTTCATTGTGAACTCGCTAAACGTCACAAACTTCCTGCAGCAGATAAACACCGATCGGTATGGATCAGACGAGTTTGTTCTGCCCACCTTAGACGCAACCGACGCCTTGGGCCTACCTGGCGGGTTCACGGGAGAGTGTCTCAAACGAAATATAGCGACGCCTGGTATGACAAGGTAGGTATTACGAGCACATTAAGCCGTATTTACCGCTGGGAAGGTTCCGACTGTATTAGCGGGTGCGTGAATCACCCATGCTTCAGGTACACTTTGTGGGTGGATCCGTCCAACTGCGGCAGTGGTCACATGCGTCATAATATATGTGTGTTTGGAATAGAGGACCTTTCGAAAATTGTGGACTTGCCCCATTTGATGGTCAACAAGCTGATGCAGGGCGTCGACTTTGGTGCCACCGTCTGCGTGCATGAGTTGATGTTTAATCGGACTTATGTCAACAGGACTCTGTCGCGTCTGGATTACAACCTTTATGCTAGCTTGCCGCAGGTCAGTATGCTGAAAGTGTCTTTGCTAGCAGCGCGAACGTCGTTGCAGGTACGCTACCAGACCGAACGGAAAAAGTCGCATTTCAACTTGTCAGATTTCGACTGTGACAGTCATGAGTCTTCGATATTTTTCCATTTTTCCTAGTTTCGTGCAATAAACATAGCGCAACTTGACATAGGGAAAATAATTAGGAACTCAAGTGTTGCTGGAACATGGCAAGCACTGTTTATTGGCATCAAATTGTCCTAAAGTATGAAGACACAATCGTTTTATGTGTGTCGCAACCAATGCTAGCCGGACTCGGTCCCTATCCCGATGCATTAAAATATTCCGCCCATTTCGAATTTTTGACGGTGTGCGGTAAAATCAGCCCATCCCTGGTGGCAATGTCATGCGGGATTATAATTTGCGTACTCAAACGCTACCCACTCGCCAAGATGATATCCGCAGTGTTGCTTAGTCAGACGGTACAGCCGGTCAAGTAATTTATTTCGACGACCAAAGTCGCATAGTGCTGTGTGATCAGACGTCTGCATCGTGGTGTGCCTGAGAAAACTGCACGAGGTATAAAATTCGGGTCTCGCACCCTCGAGCCATTAACCAAGGTTTCATATCGTCGCAAACAGGTGATAGCGTATGAAGAGGAAAACAGCGATGTCGATGACGTTCAACGCTTTGTCCGTCGTTATTTTCAGGCTAGCAATCAAGCCTGCCATAACCGACCGTAAAAGACCGTCTGTGCGGCCTGCTCTAAATGGGCGACGGCCTATTGTGTCACGTCGTTAATACGCCATCGCGTAAAAGCGATAGGTAACTTTATGTCCGACCCATGCTCGCTAAAAAGTGAATACGAAAACTGTGCGAAGAAGTTAGCTTAGCACAGCCAGCCTGCCGGTCGCAATAAATGAAGAAGCAGGTTCCTAGTTTTATCGCCATACTTTTCCTGTTGGTAAGTGATCGAATAGTTTGTTTGATGCGTGCGTTTAGCTTAGCCACTTCCATAGTCATAGTTTTAGGCGTCGTTAAGTGTAAACGGGCAACATGAGGCAGTATGTCCCGAAGGATGGGCGCTATACTCAAAACGAAACAAATGCTTCAAAGTAGGCGGTCACATTATTCTCGAAAAAAGCACAACTCGCTTATTAAAAACTAATTATTTAGGTCGTCAATAGCACTGGTCCACACAAGCGGAACCAAAGCGGCTTTTGGGCGGGCTGCAAGCTGGCCGGTTTGGACCTGCCGCGGCCTTGGAAGACCGGCGACGGCAAGTTGGCCTCAGTCTGCAGCGACGATGAGCAGGAGTACGTTAAGAGTGGTGAGCCCCCGGGTGGATCACCGTGTTGAGAGTACCGGCCGTTTTCAGCCGTCATCGGACCGGACGATGGAAGCACGTTCTGGCTCGGACTCTTCAGAGACGCCAAGGGGCGTTGGCGTTGGGTCGACGGAAGCGATAAAGCTGGTCCTCGATGCACGTACAATCACTGGGATGCCGGACAACCGGATAACGCAGGAAATCGGCAGCGATGTGTAATCATGCAATTGACCGCTGGCAAGGCTGGTGTTTGGGACGACATCGACTGTGCAACCAGTTCTGTACCTGCGGCCATTTGCCAAGTTCCGGCTAAGCGTAAGGCTTCTACTTTTCTAGCGACGTACCTCTTTTACGCTAGTATGGGGTTTACGAAAATGTGTAACCCCGCGCACTAGAGACGTCAAAGTATGATCAGCTTGTCTCACTAACAACCTAAAACTTCATCAACTAAATCGAAACCTAGGTGACGGTGCACGTTTCGTCCCAACGACGCAATCCTTCAAGCGGCCGAACGGCACGGAAAGTCTCGAATGCAGTCGAATCATAAGCGGCGAGAGTACGACTCAGTCCAGAATCGTGCATAGCGACAAAGATGATACGCATCTACCGATGGACTGTGCCGCCATTCGTTCCCGCAACTATTTCCCTAAGCAGCCAATGAGCAAAGAAGAAGCCAAGTTTTCTATCGCTTTCGCACGCATTGTTTACACGGTTTGTTCTGAACACTTGGTAAGGTGAATGACGTACTCCGGTTCCTTGCAGGACTACCGCTTTCTCGAGATGGAATTTGCGGCGGCGTACGCGCCACAGAACGTATTCTGCTTCGCCATCGACGCAAAGGCGCCGCAAGAATTTCACGAACGCATTCACGCTCTGGCCAGCTGCTTTCCGAACGTGGTCATTGCCAAGAACGAATATCGACTTGAAAGCTCCGGACGCAACTTGTGGTACGCCTACATGGAATGCTTCAAACAATTGGTCGATCATCGCCAACGCTGGGAGTACGTCATCATTCTTCAGGTACGCAGAAAGGGTTGTAGGACAATCTAAGGCTTACTAGTCCGAACGTCCTTGAAAACCTCGTTAACGAGAAAGAATGTAGAACCATGACGTGATGATCAAAACCACGCAAGAACTCGTGCAAATTTTGAAGTGGCTGAACGGTGCGAACGATGTCGAGATCTACCCCGTACCGCTGGACCGCGGAGTAGATTTCAATGCGGACTGGTCATTCGCCGGCCTAAACCTCTTCAAAAACGGTGCGCTTCTTTTTGTCAGCGACAACTTTGCCGTTTTTTCGCATTCCCCACGACTGTAGCATTTAGCAAGCCGTAATGCTAACCATTCTTTGACTCTCACATACGGCCTTGATGAAAGTGCCGTTTCTCGAGCAGCTGTAGAGTTCGTTGTGAACGAGCTCAACGTCACTAAATTCCTGCAGCAAGTCAACACTGACCATGGAGCCGACGAGCTTGTTCTACCCACCTTGGATTCAGCGGACGCTTTGGGACTTCCTGGCGGATTTACATTGGAATGCATTAGACGAAATATATGGGTACCAGGTGTGACAAGGTGCGTCGTACGGAGACTCATGTCTCTGACTGGTAGCCTAGGGTACCCTGCTCTACTGCCCACTGTGACCGCTGCTCTAGGTACACCATGTGGATGCAACCGGCGAACTGCGGCAATGGTATCATGCGTCATAACCTATGCGTGTTCGGAACAGGGGACCTCCCTCGACTAGTGAACTTGCCTCACTTGTCCGTCAACAAGCTGATGCCGGAGTTCGACTTCGGTGCGTCCGTCTGTCTGCACGAGTTGATGTTCAATCGGACCTATCTGAACAGGACACTGTCCCGTCTGAACCACGACCTTTATGCTAAGTTGCCGCAGGTCAGTGTCTCAGTGTAGTGCTAGTTATCAGGGCGAATCTTGTTGCAGGTACGCTACCAGACCGAACGGAAGAAGCCACACTTCAACCTGTCGGACTTCGACTGCGACACTCATGAATCTTCGACCTTTTTTCACGGGTGATTTCGAGACTCACGAGAGGGCTCCAGAGAATCGTCATTCATCGTAATCTGCTGCTGAGTATATTTGCATTAGTTAGACTGATTGATGACTTGTCACTAACGTCTAGTGGTTTTCTTCGAAAGTTCGTCGACAAGTACAAAATCAAAGACTGTATAGAAAAATGGGTTACGCGCACAAACTTTAATGCACACCAGGAGTGTCCACCGTAAGACGAGTGGTTGTGGCTCGTGAAAGCACCCCTGTGACGACTGTTTCCGCAGGTGCCACCGCTGGTTTCTTCCATCCGACGTAGCTCATGAGAGCGTAGCGGTACGGCTTGACGAAGTAGAGCGTGGTCAGCGGATTCGCGATCGTGATGAGCGTCAGCGAGCAGGCCATGAACGCGGATATCGGTCCCGGCGACGCTTGCGTTGCAATGCAGAACAAGAAGAACCAAACGGGGCCTATTAGGGTGAACAGCGGTGCGGCAGCCTAAAGTCACAGTGGCGACATCATTTCCATCCCTGGGAACGGCTAAGGTACTAGCGTCGAAAGAACAGCTATGTTTTTCACCCATGAAAAACGACAAAGCAACAAACTGGCGTGCACTTACCAACGCCAAAAGCGCTCGGTTGATTTCCTTGTGCATTTCCTTTGTCTGGTTGGTTAATGCCATTCCGATCTTGTTAATCCTTTGCATGATCAGGTACTCACAAGTGACGATGACTGAGTACCCTCCGATCGAAGTAATCAAGAAGATAATAAGATGACCAATAGTATCCCAGTAGGTCTAAAAGAAGAGAGTATGACATTCATCTATGTACGGGGTATCCTCATCAACTAAACGGCTGTTGTATGTACGTAACTACGAACTTCAAGCTACCCGGCTAAGTTAGGTATCATTGGACAGGGCTTCGAAGGTTATGTAAAACAGGAGAGTTTCATTCGAATCGGTTGGCTAGAAAAAAAGCTATGACGTCTCAAACACTCAAAAGCTGAATTCTGCTTCCATGCTATATAGCGCTATGCAAGCATGCACATAGCGGCCTAGACGGAGACGTTCTTGTCAAATCGGTGCACGAAGGAGCATGCTTAGATAAAGTAAGAACCCTTTAAATGCGTCAGATAGGCTTTGTTGTGTACTAAGTCGAAGACTGTAAGGATTTCCTGGAAGAATATGTGATACTGAGATTACTTTTTGCCGTTTAGCTACATTTTTTGCAACCGGTCGCCTGTTGCGGGCAATTCGGCAATGCTTACCACGTGCGAGCCGAATATGTTCGGGGGCTTGCTCGGGTCAAAGGGCCACCTGTTGTTCCGCAGACCTTCGATGCCACTTTCTTCGAGCCCTTCGCCCGGATGGAGCATCCAGGCAGTGTTAGCAACTTGGACGGAGTTCCAGGTGAGCGGGAGGACAATCAGAAAGACGAACTCCAGTGTCGGGCGTGGTCTTGATCTGTAGCAGAGCACGGCTCGTTATCACCCGACGAGTAAGCTCACCCTGAGTGGCGACGAAGAATGAGATATCGGTAGACGAACTGAACCGCCAAGCAGGTCATGTTCATGTTCATCATGGAGACGAAGCCGACCATCGTAAAGTAGTCGAAGCCGTGACTCCAACCAGCGAAAAAGCCGTTGGGGACGAAGAGGAACCATCCTTTACTGAACAATATAACCTGAAAGAATTTTGAGCAGTGGGGTCCGAGAAACGTGTTGGACCGAATGCCACAACGGTACCGGTTGGCCGACGAACACAACGGAGCTTAGAACGAGATCGCTGACGCACGTCATCAGAAGGACGCCGCGGTATGCTTGTATGTACGAGGATGTGTGCTTTAGGATCGTGTAGAGCAAGATGAGATTCAACACGATGGCCGATCCGTTCAGCACGCTATCGCTAATGTGGTGAGCTGTATTTGCCGATACTAAACCCTTTAGATGACGCCCAAATCATTATACGGTACGAACCGACAAAAACATGTCGGTCTTCTAGTGTAGGCTTCGTTACTCGACCATGCAGCAGTTCGCTCTATTTACCGCTCCCTTGTCGTTTTCCGTTCCACGTGGTTCAAAAATGCCGTACCGTTCACTGAGAACGGCACAAAACGGCACATCTTTGATGATGAACGGCTTTTTTCGATTCGTTCCGTTCCATTCAACGTCGTGGATACTGCAGCAGACCCTACCCTATTATTTTCTGCCCCAACGCATTCTTTACTTACCCATCATCTTTCGGTCGGATGCTGTTCCGTCGCGGTCCTACTAGACGCCGAGCGCTGGTCGATGGCGCTTGGTAACAAGAAGGAGCTCTCTACTTGTGCGCTCGGAAAGTGCGAGCGTGGAAGTAGAGTCGAGAGAAGGGTGGGAGTCGGTTCAGAGTCGGGCAGACAACTCGAATGACTGGTCGTACACGTAATCAAGTAAAAATTCGCTCGCAACATTTCCCGGAATATTGTTCCGGAACAATGTTCTGATGTGCCCAATCGTTCCTATTATAGCATTTCCGTGATCAGCGACTCGAAACCCTGGGTGCGAAGAACCAAGTCAAAATTTGCACGAACATCCTCGGAACGTTTATCGGGGCATTATTCAGGAACAGTGTTCCGTGGCCCGAGGAAGGACAGATAAGGTTTATATGAATGCGTCACTGGACCGACGAGCCCGAAAAATTCTCGGAACGATTTACTGGACAGTGTTCCAGTGCGTTTGAATCGTTCCAGTTCCAGTCATTTTCGTGCTCAGCGTACTCGAAAATTGCCGAGGGCAAAATATCTCTTCGGAATTCCGTCAGGAAAGCAGCAAACTGAAAAGGGAGACAAACATTGTCCCGACCAGGGCCACTGATCGACCCATCCGGAACCGTAACCGCATTTTACGCCCTATCCGTAGGCCGTCCCGTAGTAAACCACGCCTTGACCATAACCGTAATCGCGGAAGCCCTGGTCCCGGCCGACGGATTTCGACTATTATATAGGCTAGGATAGCCGTAAATTCTCCTAGCAGACGCTACTTTGACACCTAGTAGCCGTTTACGTCGTGCGAACCATTGGTACAATTCTACCTGTTTACGCATCGGCAGTTTGCTATCTAATCCGAAAATTGGCCTGTCGCAGATCTATGGCTGGAAACAAGAATAGTAGTACATCTTCGTGGCTGACGCTACTTAGTTCCTGGTAGCCGTTTACGTTGTGCAACCATAAGTGCAATTTTACCTTTTGGCAGGTAATCCAAAAATTGGCCTGTCAAACATCCACATGCGTATAGTCTGTCTAGTTTGCTTCGCCGCAAAGGAAAAAAACGGGGCGGTGCATAGGAAACTAACTAGGCAAACACGTGATCGCACATAGTGCATGATGTAGTTGCGGCAGTTGATGTGCTGCTGCTGGGCATGTTAAACTAAGTGCGTACGGCGCAAACGACGACTGCCTTCGAAAACGTGCCAAGTTATGCAACAAGCTACCTGCCTGAACACTTTCCGGTACTAGTTGATAGGAAACTCTTAAGAACACTTAGGAAAACGTGATGACAAAACTCATTCTGAGGGGGGGGGGTCGTGGGGTCAAACCTCTTGACCCCCCCCCCATGCCGAGTCTAAACATAGTACCCACTTTCCCGCAGAAGCATGGACACATACAATTTGGAGTAGGCCATAGATTGTGCAGAATTCGCCTTTAAATGCTATTGCCTGAAATGATTCGGCGCCTAGCATTCTCACTCCGACGGCAGTCGGAGCTCGATTGCAAGGGCGATACAAAGACGTACAAGAGAAGAGACGTACACTGCGAGGATGCGCAAGAACCCGGCGAAATTATTTGATGGTCTAGCTCGTTTAAATGTGTCGCTTTTTCGAGCACACGTTTGGGTACCGGATCCCCGCTACGTTTTCCTTCATTTTTCCTTTGTCTTTTCAATTTCATATTTCAAAGAATGTCCTACACATAACAATGAAAATGTTACGGAACGGTACGGCTTTTGACCTAGCCTTTCTGTTCCATGAGGTATTCAAGAACAACCTAGCGTTTACGCCCCAAAGGTGGTAACTTCTTGGTTGCTTACGCATCATCGCTTGGCGAGATGCTGATGCGTCAGTGCACTGCAAGAAGTCGAACGCTGGTTAATGATGTACTTCTCCCGGCAGACGCTATCTAGCTGCCGTTTACTCGTCCCTATGACAGCTAGAGTTCAGTGTGTTTATGCTGCAATTAAGTGCTTAGCAGATGAGGATTACCCGCCATGACGTCTATCCGCATAGAGCCTACTAGCTAGCCCGCGTCGCCGCCAAGGACGGATTGTGTAGAAAACAACCAGTCAAGTGATTGCATAATTAGGGTAGCATAGTTTTCGGTTTTGCTTACGTGTTGTCGTAGCCGGAGCTGGTGACAAGATGTATATGACGCAACTGAAGGCTGTTTTCGGAAACGTGCTACGCAGCTTTATGCCACTTCGAAGCGCTGTCTTTTGTCAACCTAATTCACACAACGAAATTCATAAAGTGACGTACATGGAGACTTGGTCATTCGAACAGATTGCAGGCTTATGGGCTAAGAACTCCGTTTCAAAGCACGCGATACTGGCGGCAGGAGAAGAGACGTGGAGCGTCGTCCCCCGGGACACGAGTATGAGAGTAGGTAGTTTTTATGAGATGCTGCGTCAAACATGACCGAAAGCTACCGGTTGACTATTTGCACAGAGGTTAGAGTAACGAGCAGAACAGCTGAGCATCCAATATGGCGACGACGTAAGTGTACGACGTTCGGCCTGCGGGACATGACGTGGCGGACTTCGCAAAAATGAATAAATTTTCGCTTTCGCACAACTTTGTTGTCTAGTGCTATGCGGTAGTGCTTGCACAGAGGCGACGAAGACCGTCAATGCCCAGGTTTTTATCCACGCGCGTCAACGGAACTACCCGCAATACGTGTGAATGCGCCAGTAGCGTGTAGACAAACTACGACGGGGTCGCACGTTTCTACGATATTCCATTAAAGGGAATCTTTTTGTCCTTTCGAGGATCCACTAAGCGTAGCTACGGAGCATGCTATTTTAAGCCAACTGGCCTCCGAATTCCAAGGTATACGCTTAACACTGACAGAATATGCTAAGAGGACATGCTTTCTGATGACACAACAAATCTTTCCGCTTCATGACCGGAAATCAGCTGACATTTACTAGCTGAGGCGTTTCAGATGCCACTTTGAAGGTTATCCTTTGTCTTCTGCTGTGTTTTAAGCCGTTGAGTCTGCTCCAAGTAGAAATCCTTAATGCGTAAAGTGCGCTCGACGTGACCTCCAGTGCAGAAAGCGAAGCCTTCGTAGGCTCCGGCACGACTATGACCACTTGGCGAAGCGTTGATGAATCAATGGGCAGTCGAGAGTGACTCTCGAGCCCCTTTTTGATACCGCAACCGATGCAAATTGTCATTTTGCGATGGCTTACAGCCACGTTTGGGTTCACGATACCAATTGTTATTGCTAGCAACACGTTATGGTGATAATATGGTCAAAGCACTTTAAAGAATCAAGCTTACACATTGATATTTGCGCTGGTCCGACATATCTCAGCTTCACACGGTGCTTGCTAACATTAACTNTGAATAAATTTTCGCTTTCGCACAACTTTGTTGTCTAGTGCTATGCGGTAGTGCTTGCACAGAGGCGACGAAGACCGTCAATGCCCAGGTTTTTATCCACGCGCGTCAACGGAACTACCCGCAATACGTGTGAATGCGCCAGTAGCGTGTAGACAAACTACGACGGGGTCGCACGTTTCTACGATATTCCATTAAAGGGAATCTTTTTGTCCTTTCGAGGATCCACTAAGCGTAGCTACGGAGCATGCTATTTTAAGCCAACTGGCCTCCGAATTCCAAGGTATACGCTTAACACTGACAGAATATGCTAAGAGGACATGCTTTCTGATGACACAACAAATCTTTCCGCTTCATGACCGGAAATCAGCTGACATTTACTAGCTGAGGCGTTTCAGATGCCACTTTGAAGGTTATCCTTTGTCTTCTGCTGTGTTTTAAGCCGTTGAGTCTGCTCCAAGTAGAAATCCTTAATGCGTAAAGTGCGCTCGACGTGACCTCCAGTGCAGAAAGCGAAGCCTTCGTAGGCTCCGGCACGACTATGACCACTTGGCGAAGCGTTGATGAATCAATGGGCAGTCGAGAGTGACTCTCGAGCCCCTTTTTGATACCGCAACCGATGCAAATTGTCATTTTGCGATGGCTTACAGCCACGTTTGGGTTCACGATACCAATTGTTATTGCTAGCAACACGTTATGGTGATAATATGGTCAAAGCACTTTAAAGAATCAAGCTTACACATTGATATTTGCGCTGGTCCGACATATCTCAGCTTCACACGGTGCTTGCTAACATTAACTGGTTTAGCCCTCTTGAACACGGCCAATGGAGGAGAACCGGCCGACCACTCCTCTGGAGCCACTGGACCCCCAACGTCTGCGTGAGATGGTCTCCTCGGCTGGAACAAATGCGGCGGAATTTCAAGCCGTAAATCGCGCAGGAAAAACATCATGCATCAGAAAAGGTTTAGAACTGGACGTCACCGCCGCAAACGGGATCCGGCATGTACTCTTCCGATCAGCGAGGAGGCTCGATGTCAGACGGCTCACCGTTGTCCGTCTCAAACCAGCATCGGCACTCGACGGGTGAGGGCTCGTCCATCATGGTGGACAGCACTATGTGGTACACGATGCGCTGTTTCGCGTGGGCCTTGGCACAAAAGCCAATAGAGTGAAGATGGAAGAGCAATAGAGCAAGACGTATGCATGTCCCGAATGTGGAAAACTCTATGCTGCCTTAGTAGCATGCGAGAAATTGTCGCTTGTCATGTGTGTTTTCCGCGCTCCCTTCCTTGAAAGTGTTTTAGCGGTTCGCGTGAGTGTCCGACGATACCTAAGATTCATGTATCAAGCCAGCACGCCTGATACAGAACTTCGTTTCAGGAAGTGATCTGTCGCAGCACCAGCACCAGGACTCCCCTGCGCAACCGCAGTCGCATCAATTCGGAAAGCCAAGTGCAACGCCACAAACGCCCGTTGGCTACCCGTATGTTTGTTACTTAGCCGCTAGTTTTAGAAACAACATTCTAACGACCCGGTTTTAGACCATCGAACGACTTCGCACCTCCGCGGACGCCGCTTGCTCAACAGGGAAGCTCTCCATCAAAGCAGGTGCCGATGGGCATGGGAATGATGGGTGAGTCCCTCGTAAAGGTTTGCTATGAAATTAAAACAGTATAAGCGTGCGTTCGTCTCATGGAGCAAAAGCTTACCTACACTTTGCAGTTACTCGATCTCATATCCGGTAATAACGTGCCCATTTTCAGCGCAAAGCCCAATGGGAAGCCCGACGGTACAAGCAGCGCATCTGCCACAATCGCCGTTTTCCCGGGCGGCATCTGTCGCATCACATGGCACGCCGGCATCGCCATTCCCGCAGCACTTTGCTGCCCCGCCGTACTCTCAAGGTGACATACAATCGTCTTAGACTACCCCTTAGCTTGTGTTTCAGGCAGCGTCGGAACGCCAGGAATACCACCGACGACACCAACGCCCGTACCAGCGTCACCCACGCCGCAGAGCTACGCTGCCGCCCAGCAGCAGCAGCAGCAGCGTATTGCGCAAATGCAAATGCACCCACACTTTGCATACTCGCAGCAGCAGCAGTGGATGCAGCATCAGCAACAAGTAAGCACTCCA
Organism: Aphelenchus avenae; assembly: GCA_020875895.1. Classification (NCBI taxonomy): domain Eukaryota; kingdom Metazoa; phylum Nematoda; class Chromadorea; order Rhabditida; family Aphelenchidae; genus Aphelenchus; species Aphelenchus avenae. Next base: position 172,760 of record JNEY01000125.1, on the reverse strand, counting down.
CGCGACCCATGGCTATATTTTTCATAGAAACCCAGAGACCTGAAAGCAGCTAGAGCCCGTTTTGAAACATTTGCGCAGGGAAGCTTCATGGTATTTGGTTGGCAACTAATATGCCTAGTTGGACTTCCGAGCCCATTTACAGGGCTCCGTAGGCAAAAAAGCTGATTCCCTCCGCTACCAAGCCTAATGCGATAAGAATGTTCTTAGCTCTACGGTTTACTGACCAGTGAGTGACCCATGCAAGTCGACAAGATTAGACTTTGGCATGACACTCTCCGTACCATACGCCGTACCGCACTGGCCCACCGGGTCGTACAAGAAAGCCGTATTGTATTACGGTTAGGAACCTCCATGCGTACCGGCGTTGTACGATGCGAGAACGGCCCGTACGACGCTACGGGTACAGAACTCTAGACAAGATTTGATAGTGAATATCGCTACAACCGCCCAATTTAGATGCAGCAGCAGCAGATGGCGCAAGGGAGGATGGTGTCGCCGCACATGGCCCAACGACCTATGCTGATGCGAGTGCCTTTCCCCGGTCAAGGTATGCAAGGCATAATAGTGGTTCGAGAGCTTGTGCATCGCAATGAATCTGTAGTGTGTGTCATTCATGAGCACCCAGCTCCCAGTGTAGCCACGCGCATTAGGAACATCACTATGGAAAGTCGGACTCGTGACATCTGCTTAAGCATTCTCCCTCCCTGTAGAATACAAGCGTGCTTTCGTATGTTGTACATTTGGCTGAGCAGGAGCCCACTCATGGCTCTAGAGGCGGGCATCGTCTAGGGAGTATCGCGTAGCGCTTAGGGTCGTCGCCCGAGGAGACTAGCATGCATTTTTAATGTGGTCGCAGCCAAAAGGTTCGCGGAAAACAAACAAAAACGGACTATGTCTTTGCGGCTGCGCGTCGCTAGGCGCAGGAAGCGGGACCAAACTTTGCAGCAGAAAGCTTGCGCACACCACTGATTACTTATTTTTCCATTTGTTTATCCCTCGAGCTTTTTTTAAACCCTCGGAAAGGTTCTTAAACCTCGACTTGCGCAAGGCCCTAAACATTTAATGTGCCCTTGAGAATTTGCTAATTGCGTCCATTTGCGCAACATTTCTCTCTACGACATGCGCAAGTCGCGTTCCCATCTGTTTTCCTTCGTGAGGAGCGGACGTCTTCCCGAGCCCCACGTTCCTCCTCATTTTCCGTGAGGCGATGTCCGCGGGCGAGGCGGTTGTCTTTTTGAAGTGTCCGCCGCGTCCTTCCTGCCGCTAATTAAACTTTATCCGCTCCGCAACCGACCCACAGACGACTCACGCCCGGCCGGCGGGAGTATGGGCGTATGCGTGGCAACGAGTTCGTGGCATCCACGCGGTGGCGCGCTGGACTTGCCACAAGTGAATTGGTCGGCGCGCTTTGCAATCCAATAAGCTCAATTTATACCCGCTCCCGGTTCATGCGCGTCCAGGGTTGCTTGTAGCGTCCGACGGTGACAAAGAGTGGCGTGAACGGTGCGCTTTGACGCTAATGCTTTCGTCAAAACAAATGCGGCTTGCGTTGAATTTTAAAGATTGGTGTTGGACGAAAGCGCACACTGTGTTTTCTGGGGCTCCACAAGATTAATTGTCTTGGAGGTCCGTGTTCACTCACTTTCATTCGCGTAACTCTCAGTGTGCAAACAGAGAAGCGGGCGCAGTTTTTAACCGAGTCGACACTGCGATTACTTGCCTCTCACTGGGTACAAATGCATGCTTTGCATGTTTGCGCATGAATGTAGCATGCCTCGAAATTTGTGATTTGCGAATGCGACGAATTCCTTTAAGCGTTTCATGGCGTGATCTTTTCGTAAGAGTCTATGGTCTGCTCAAATTCGAGGCACTGAACGTCCTCAGCTGCAAATTACGGCAGGCTATATTTACTTCAGCCCTATGGATTTTAGCGTATCCGCAACCGATGGCGTTCGCGCCTCGTCCAACGCCACCTCAATACCCGCAACCGGGCGGCGCGGCACAGCAGGCGCAGATATCTTCGCCAAGCTACGGTCCGTCGTTCGCTGAGGGCGTTCAACAAAGAGGGCCACCGCAGTTCTACCAGGTACGTCCCTGTTCGAGGACATTACAAGGTGCTTTTCATCACGCCGTCTGCTTTAGGGGCAACAACCCAACGCGCCGCCCGGCTTCGGCGAACCGGCAGTGAATTTGCATGGGACAACCGGCCAACGCGCTAGGTAGGCAGCCTTACGGTTCAGTGTTGTGCTTAGTGCTCTTTAAGCCATTGCCCCTGAATTGGCTATTTTGACTTTCGGGCATGGCGTCGTGGCAAATGACTCGTCGGGTTGCATCTCAAATCGTCCCTCATTTTTGGAAGAGATATTCTCTGCGGTGGTCGATGTGCTTCCACAGTTAGTCCTGCAACACTTCTCGTTGTCACGAATGCGATGTCGGACGCGCACGCGATTTGGGTTGTAACAGCTGAACCCGCCCGGCGGTTGTGCAAACATTTGCATTAGGGTTTGAGGTGGCTGACGCTTAGCGAACTATTTTGTCGCCGCTCGCAATTCAGCAAACGCCCGATTTTCCGCGTTTTGCGCTTTCATATCGCACAGACAATTCGTGCGCGCTGCGGCGTCCGTTTTCTTGCGAATGTTTGTCCGACAATGCATGGGAACCGTCAAAACCAATCATTTAAGAATGCGCTCGTGCAGGTGTCGCGCCGCCGACGAGCGCCTCCTCTCGCGCACGCCTTCCAATCCGTTCATTTCCTACCGCCGTCTTATCCCGTCCTAATTTGAACATCTCTCTCAAGGTTTTAACTGAGGTTCCGAGAAAATTACGAACCGCTCTAATTGGTCTGGACTTTATTCTTGTGGTAAAAGCTGTTAAATAAGTTGCGACCAAAAAGACAGAAAGCATTGAACCTTCGAAGTGCCGGCGCGTCAGCCATTGCATCGACATTAATGCCTAGAGTTGCTGAATTTATAGTCCTCTTGCGTGTTTGCTACTAACATCGTCCCGAAAGTGGACGCTCTCGGTAAGCAGCGGGAGAACAAAAAGGCCCGACGGCGCGCAAAAAGCGACCCTTACACTTTTTTGATGTTCGTGCGTCCGCCGCCGCAAACAAGATCACATTTGCCGTGACCGGCTCAAGGTCTCATTTGCACTGTTTGAGATCGAAAATAGGATGGTTGTTCGGGGCTTACGGATTTTGAAGTTGACCAGTGTTCTTCGGGGTTCCAAAACGGTCATAAACTCGCGAGGTCAGTGTCCGCCCGAAAAGTGGTAAGGAGGCAAGCGCCTACAAGCGCTGCCCTGCGCAAGGCTCGGATTAATTGTCCGCTAATCCGCTCTCTGTCCGTCGCCCTGGCCTTCAGCGATGCGCCATCGAATGTCCACTCTGCGGCGCTCGTTTGCGTTAATAACGCTGTTCGCGATTTGTTCGTTGCGGAAAGCTAAGGTTGCTTGGGTAATACGCTCGGTTTAAGTCGCTCTGATAGCGCTAGGAGCCCTAGATGCATCCCCAAAGTCGAGTATTTCTGACTTGAAGCGGCAGCATCCGTGGTTACGACTGGCAGTCATTTTGGTCTTCAATCGAATGCCTTGTGCTCTGACTGCTAATTTCGTATCCATAAGCTGTCACTTTGTAGCCGCGGGACAATCCGGATAATCCCAGCGGGCATGTCTTCCGCTTCCCAACGATGGAATGCGTTGATTAAAATTGAGAAATGGAATATTCCCCGAGTGACGTCCAACCCTCTTGTTCTTAGCGGGCTCTTCGGGATACATGTGGTATCATGGGAGATTGTCCATTCGTGCCAAAAACCTAGGCTACAGCTTACTCCTGTACTCACTCCAAATCTTTGCACATTGAAGGCCCATCCTGCACACCGCTCGGCTCCTTCTGCCGGACGAACGCCGCGACCAACGCACTGCGGTGCTTTACGCATCTCGCGCTGTGATTGATGACAGTCCCGATTGTCCGCCGTCGCTTGTCGAGTGGTGACAGATAAGGTTTCATTCCAGTGTGCTCCACCTTATCGTGTCTGTTTTGCTGTCGGGTGAACGCAACTTTTCATGCACGCATTCTGACCTCTAGCTAAGAATCATCCGTGCAACGCAGGAAGCTTTAAAACGGGAGTTCGATAGTGTTCGGATATGACTCAACGAGTTTAATGTGTTGCACGTAAGAAGGTCCAAATGGCCCTTGAAACAACCGTTATCAGCGCTCAGTCACAACTGCCGGTACTCACTAGTGAGCACTCGGATCATTGTTTATCTTGTGACTGCTCGCTTTCGCATGCGGTCTTCTGCGACCTTCCGGCGTCTCAGAGCTTTTTTGCCCCTTCCCTTCCCTGCAGGTTTTTTTCAAGCACGTTTGAAGCGTATTATCAGAAGGTCAATCTTCACCTTCAAAGTATCCTGCATCATGTTATGCTTCATGCGCGTCTAAACACTCATTTTGCGCCTAGAAAGCAATAAGCGGAAGCAGCGACATCTGCCTCTCCCTGCGCATATCTGGCTTGTATTATCCTCGTCATGTGGCCCACGAATTTGACTTACTGCGCTGGCTTCTAGTAGCGACACATGCGAGTCCAACAATTACGTCGTTCTAGGGGGCAGTCAGCTGCGCTTAGATCAAAGTTCATCTTAACTAGCATTCTCTGACTTGCATTTGCTTCGTCATCTTCCTCGTATTTGACTCATTTGATAAACATCGTACGTACTAGAGCGAAATAGGGATTGGCTAGTAGGCTCCGAGTGCCGTATTCGCGTCTCGGATGTCGGCATGCTCCTGCTAGAAGTGAAATTTCTGTCTTTTGTTTGTGCCTAGAGTAGAACTCGTTAAGCTTATTAGTCCAGCCAGGGACCCTTGTGAGTAAGATAGATTGCTTCATGGTGGCTTCCGAAAGGTTGGGTTTTGGGTGTAGCTGGGTGAGAGTAGAACAGTTTATTCCGTTTAGGTGGTGGTTTAGTACAGAGTGAACAGTCATCCTGGATGAGGGGAACTGTCCAGTAGGGGAAAGTGGTTGGTTAGCCTGATGTTAGGCTCTAAGGTGACTAATGGAACGTCCAAGAAGGGGCAGCCGACCACGCGGTGCCTCCGTCCAAAAGTGGCGGGTCAGGGGATGCGTCCGCGCAGCGCAAGCCGAGGTGGGGCGGGACTTGGCCCGCTCTCACTGGCACCCGCGGAGGCTGTGGAAAAGGGGTATAGGACTGGACATATTCACTTGTTAACTGATATGCTTGTTGTCAGCAAAGTTAAGATGTGCACTTAATTTTCGCCCGCCTGCTAAGCGATGAGAAAGATAGTTTTGCACCGGTCCCATTTGCACTCATTTGCATGTGTTGGCGTTACCCGGAGACTTTGCGACGCGCACTAGTCACCGGCCATCGTCGCCACTTGCCAAACAACACGCAATTCCCCATCCTCCGCGGGTTCGTTCTGCGTTCCGACCCGAGTGCGCCGGCCGGTCATCCCACCCCCGACGACCGACTGCTGCTCATTTCGCATCAAAAGGGGGTTCCCTTCCCTTTCTTCCGTTCCGTCGTTTATTCTTTGCTCATTTCCTGCTTCCTCATATATCACTTCGCTTCATGCTTTTCAAGCGGGCGCTTATTCCCACCAAATTAAAGCCGAAAGTTGTCGGGTCCAGGCTCCTGTCTTCGTACATTTGTAGAGGTCAACCGTTGATATTGCGACTTATTTCCTGGTAAATAGGATGAGGATTGTAGCGAAGGAGATATCAAACGTACCTATAGCCGGCGCATACACGCACGGGCTTGGAGTAGCCGCTTTAAGTGACAACACATCCCAAAAATTCGGTTAGTACGAGTGTCAGTGCTGAATGGAGACAGCATACAAACCCTGGAAGCCTGTTGCATGCTCGGAGATCCATCATATTACCGTTGGTGCGTTTGGTTAACTTTGAAGTGACTTAGGACCACGTCCCATCCAGGTCCACGAGAAGTAATTAGCCGCTATCCGAGTTTGTATGCCAGCACACGCACTCAGCGCATGCTTCCCATCCCGCCAGGCGTATGTGTGACGTCACCACAGCCACCACTTTTCTTGTTCCTTTCACTTCCGAAGCGTGTTTGGTGTTCTTATCACACCCCTTCCGCTTTCAGCCGCAACAGCCGCCGCTCAACAACAGCCGCAGTTCGTACACGCTCAGCAGCCGCAACCGCAGGTGGGCCTGCCGTCGCACTACCCTTCGGCCGCGGGCACGGACATGCGATCCCCGCCGGTCATGTCGCCGAATCAGAACGCTCAGTTGCCGCCGTCGCAGCAGCAAATGGTGGCGGGTCGTGTCCCGCAGCAGGCACCGCCGCATATGGTGCCCCAGCATCCCACGCTTATGGGTCAGTTTTTTTCTGAAAGTTGCACGAGAGTCAGAGGCATCCCCTTAACCAGCAAGGCGTGAACGGTTTTAATGGAACTCGTTTAGATCCTTCAAATCCGATGACGCAGATGGGTCTTGTAAGCGCGCAGAGAATCGCCGCGCCTTCCCAGTACTTCGGCGTCGATCCCGGGATGGCCGAAAGACGTAAGTGCCTGGACCGTAATGAGGTTTGAAATACGTTTGTGTTTTGAAGCAAAAGCGCCCCCTTCTACAAAGTATTTTCGTAAAATGCAACATCTGTCATCTTGCTATTTGTTCCCATTTTAGTGGATCCGACGCTCTGCCTCGCTGGGTGCGTATTCGTCTTCTTCGAAGACAACATGTTCATCGACCGCCAGGCCCTCACGTCGTCCATTCGCCTTCACGGCGGTGACGTGGAGCACTTCAACCCGCGCACGATCCCGGATCGAGTGACGCACGTCGTCTGCAACGCATTCACGCGCAATCCTCTCTTCAAAATGGTAAGAATCGTTATGCATTAGATGGGCTTTTAATTCATAAATATGTCCGTTTTTAGATCCTCAACGAGGGGCGCAAGCGCTTAGTGACTGTCCACTGGCTCTACGACACAGTCGCGAAGCGACGCATGGAGCCGCCCACGCGCCCAGCTCATTTCCCCACACAATGGGAGGAGCACCAGCGCGTTCTTCGCGATAAGGTCGTCGCCGTCTCAGGCTTCGATGACTCGGAGACGAAGAGCATCAAAGCGATGCTGAACATTCTCGGTGCTCGCTACACTCCCTTCCTGTCCGAGCACAACAATCTCCTCATCTGCACGAGGTAAGAGCTTCGGTTACTGAGAAAATCCTCATCATCTGAACGAGTTTAGCATCGAAAACGAAAACGTCCCGAAGGCCCGCGAGCTCGACATCCAGACGGTCAACTTCCAATGGCTTATGGAGGTCTACTTCGGCTCGCAGCAGGCGCTCAAGGACCTCAACAACGCTCGCTATATGCCACGAGTGGCACCGCCACCGCTCGGCGTCACCTTGCCCACGAACTGCTTCGAGCGCATCAACGAGACATACGCGAGAATGCTCGGTAAGGAAGGCATGAAGATGCCATGCAGCATAGAGGTGTATGTGGTGTACACAGAGGCGCATGATGCGATACCATCCGTCTACCTTTTAAAGCACCTTCGAACTTGAATGCACTAAGAATTGATTCCCGTAAGTGTAGTTCTCATCAGTGCACTTCCCCGACCTCGTAAAAAAGTTTCCGCATTAGGTCTGATAAACTGAGACCACGGGCACCAGGGCCCAGTTACTCAGGGTTGATGAGGCTTATCCATCAATCTAGCTTTAATAACTGCCTTCTAAATGTGCCCTCTTTCAGTTCCCTGGAAGCGCCCGGTTGTCGTCAGCGAGCAGGCTCTCGGCGCAGCCATGGTGGCCCGACGCTCAGTCGAGAACGACGGCACGGTTTTCCCGGAGAGGAGGATCAAGTAAGGTCTCTACTCCTTAGTTCCGTTAGTGACAGCAAGCTTTAGGTTTGGGAGCAAATCGCCGTCGGAGGAGCAGATCGAGAAGGCTGTCAAGATCCTAGAAGAGGCCGGCAAGGTACCCGACGTTCGCGTATTCTTCGAAGGGCTCCGAGAGGAACAAGTGGCACATCTCTCCCGAAAGCTGCGCTTCCTCGGCGGCAAAGTGGTCGAGAAAATGGCCGACTGCACCCACTACGTCTCGCCGAGCCTTCGCCGCACTCGCGGTCTTCTGGAAGCGATGGCGCGTGGACTCTACGTGTGCTCACCCGACTGGATCGTCCACAGCTTCGAAGCCTTGGAACTGCATGGTAAGTCACTCAGTCCTGTTCATCGATGGGTTCACGTATCCGCTTCAGATGGCCTCGACTTCTTCGTCCAGGACAAGGTCAACGAACGACGCTACGGGTTCAACTTGTACAATACGATAATGCGAGCGCGGCAACGCAAGATCTTCGAGGTGAGTTGGATGTCGAGAAGCGTCCACCAAGTTGTAGTGGGCTTTGTACTTTCAAAGCTTCAAAAAATACCCGGTGTTCTGCCTTTGTTCCCGGATATCTTTTGTTGCAGGCATGAGGCTTGGAGCTTTATTAGTTTTTTTACGGATGTCCGCTTTTCACGACGGTTGGTTTAGGGCGTCACGTGCCACGTCAGTCCGAGCGTGCTTCCGGCCTTCGATGTGCTCTCCGAGCTGATCGCAGCTGGCGGCGGCAGCGTGGACAAGCCGCGACCGTCGCGGCAAAAGCTCGCTCAGTGCATAGAGGTGTTCGGTCCAGCCATTTACAGCCGATAATCATGCGAGTTTAGAACGACGATACCTACCTGCTCGTCGTCAACGAGGCGGACATTCACTGGTACAAGTACCTCACCAACTGCGGAGTCCGTAAGCATTTTCGTAGCTCATAAGCTTGGATAGGACGTTTTTTCTCGTGTGGTATTTCCAAGGTTCACAGCAGATTTACGCAAGAGCTTGCTAAAACATCAGTTCGCGTTTAACCGTCCTAAGAGAGAAGTCTTCATTGCCCATTTTTAGCGCTCTTCAACGAGGAGTTCATTCTGATGGCGATCCTGCGGCACCAACTGGACACCTCCGCGGCGTACCGAGTCAAACCGAGACCGCCGTGGCACAGCCGGCCGCCACCGCTGCAGCTGCCGGTACAAATGTGGCACGCCCGCCAGTACAGCCTCAACGAGCTTGAAGGAGGACCTTCCGCACGCCACCCTACTCACCATCGATCTCGTCTTGTTTTTGTTACTGTGGATTTATTAATTTATTCATTGTGCCTTGCTAATTTGTTTCTTGTTTTTTGACGTGCTCCACAAGTGCAAATAACCGACCGCTCTGTAAATAAATCCTATAAAGAACGAGAACCGCTTATAAAATTAAGTCACGCTTCAGACAAATGCGATCTAAGGATATTGAAAAAAAGAAATGAACGAATGGCAGGTCGGAATTAGCGTAGCGCTAGCGGAGCTGGGGAATTCCGAAATTTAAACCGATACCTCTAAAATGGCCTGATACGTAGTATCGGAATGCCCAAGTTTTGCGCCAAGAGAGCTTTGAAAAAATCGCCAACATGATATGGTGAAGAAGGGAGGGATCAAGCCAACTGTGACGAAAGTTGAGAGTGGAGGTGCAGGATCAGGGCATTGCTGACGTCGACGTGCATCTAAGGCTATGTTTTTCGCCCGCCGCAGGCGCCGTCAGAGCAAAGTTCCACTACCTTCCTTAAATTTTCGCTTAAAATTTCGTTGTTGTCGCCTACGGCGGGCCTCTTTTTCTTAATAACGGCCCGTCTTGGGAGCTTTACACTACAAAACGCGAAGCCTGCCCATTTGATGTTTAAGCAGACTGGCAACCGGCAGGCCATTGCTGGCAAAATGCTGACACGGGGAAGGGGTAGAGTCCCAAAAGTGTTAAATCGGGCTGATGTATTTTCCGGACGCTCTCCAAGCAAATTTATGGGCAGAAATTGCTTCCTATATGCCAGCTGGCATGTCCCGAGTGTGAAGCGTAATGCTCGCCGCAGGCGAAACCGGCGAATTCTGGTAAAAATTGGCCACGAAAGTCGTTGAATGCCAGGATCCTTCCAATAGCTGAACCTAACGATTGAACTTGTGTGCTAAGTTCCCGTTTAGCTAAGATGTACCAAGCAGAAAACAATGTGTTTTGCCTCAACGAAACCCAAGCGTTATTTAAGGGCCGCGTATGCTCATGTGAGTTCGTTACTGTCGCATGGTAACCATCGGAAACTTGCACAACTATGCCATACTACTGATTTCAAGCAGTGGGAAATTAGGATCTTAGCGAACCAAGTGATCCGTTCCATGCCAGGAGCGTCGTTCGCCTACTTTAGCTAACGCCTGTTGGATACGACAGCCTAACGAAATCCAAACAGTTGTACCTTTTTAAGTACTAGTCCGTTTTTCAACCCCCGTTTGGCTGCTCGAAATCCTTCGTCCGCCACATGCGCGCGTACACAAGAGGATGAGCAAGCGGTGTGCACTCTTAATGCCCGCAGAACAAAGCCGCTCGAAGGACGCACACTGCAATTATTTGCAGCGCCTCTCGGGTCGCGGACACAAACTACAAGGCATCCTCTCGGTCGCTTCTTCGCTACGTGCGAGATAAACAAGTTTTCGAGTCACAGCGGTGTACTTCCGCATCGTTTGCCGCTTAGCAACGTTGCGGACGAGCAGAAAAAGTGTGTTTACGTCGTCCAGATGCCTAAGTTCTAAATAAGCCGTGCTTGCAGGTTGCAACGATCACTATGGCTGTCATCGCAAACGACCTGTTGACGTTGGTACCGCTGGTGTACGCACTGCCAGCATTCCTCGTCTATTTGATCATTGCTACGACGACTCTACACCGACTTCATGGACCTTTCTACCGGTTCATCGCTGTGAACGGGATCTATGTAAGCAACCCGTAGAGCCTGAAGGTTAGTGCTCGGTAAATCTCCTTGCGATATAGGGCGAGGCACTTTATTGCATGGAAATATTGTCCGAATTTAGCAGCAAATACCGAAATGTGCTGCCAAAAATAAACATGATTTTGCTCGGGTGATAAAAGCCCGAACGTGGACTAACTACCGTTTAATTCCTGCTGACGTCTGCGAGCGACCGACGAATCCACAATTTGATCCTTGTTTTCAGGACTGTCTGAAGTGGATCGACACTTTCTTCCTATTCAAAGCAAGGTACGCGCCGGTCATGTGGCCGCTCTTCGACGCGTTGCCGTTGAATGGAACCATCGCCACCTTCTTCCACAATTATCTACCGCTGTTTTCGTACATCTTCAGCACGTTTGTCGTCATCAACCGAATCACTGCTACCTTTGTGCAAGCGGAGTACGGACGGGTATGCAAGCCTTTGAGTCTTTTTCAGGGTTTTTATCGCAGGTTATGCGCCGCAAAGATGTCAGACCTTGTCGTAAATTCTTCGTTAAAAACCGGTCTAATGGCCATTGTTTGCTGTCCTTTTGGGGAGACTATGCGGATAGTACACCTCGAGTAGCGGAGCGGACCTCAGTAGTGATCTTAGCGGGCAGAGTAGACAAAGCACAACACGTCTGCCAAACCTGCCATTGAGAACGCTCAAGTTCAGATTTGGCGCCCGTTATTCCCGTGTGCGTTGGCGGCAGCACTCCTGATTCCTCTCTTTCGGACAGTCGGCATACTCACCGGCGGTGCACGCATCGAGACGCCGGAGCACAACGAGACGGTGTTCGCGTACATACTGCACATAAACGACGCAGGCGTTGAGGTAAGAATGCCGCTTTGGGTCGCCTCAAGGTGCAGATTGGACTTCTGCCTTTACACTCCTCTTGGGAAGCTTTCGGTACGTGCTCCTCTTTAGGAACGCTACGAGCTGTTCAAGAATTGTCTCGCACTCTTCTACGTCGTCACTGGCTTTGGGATGAATGTCGTAATGGTTGTCCACTTTATCAAGGCCAGAAAGAACAAGCCGCGTCCTGATAATCTCCTCAACGTGGACGGTACGACGGACGTGGAATGGAAGATGTTCTTTCTGAGCGTCAAGATATTCATGCTCAACATGCTGCATACTGTTCCGGAGGTACGAAACCACCGTGGAGTGCCATAAGGCGTACATTTACTAATAACCTTATTTAGCTTATTGCCTTCGCAAAGGGCCAACATCCAACGGAACCGATCTCGTCTTCTTCTCCACGACACTACTGGAAGATGTTCACGTCAGATCTCCACGTGGTCATAATGCCCATCTTCATCCTCGAACTGTGCCCGTCAATCAAACAGGGATTCCTTTCTCTCTTCAAGAGAAGGCCCGCGGTGACATCTTTGCAGCATCAGTCTGTTCCATCAATCGAGCTTATTCCGAAATAGTGCAGCTTGTCATTAGGAACATGCATACTCATGAATATGTCGCCTTTACAGACTCACCTTGTTAAAGATCCTCCATGACTAGCGACGTTACAGCGCTGTTGGGTGATATGATGGGAATATGTCATCAACATTCTCATCATCATCGCTATTGGCTAGTCGTTAGTAGTGAGATAGAGAGTACTGTTACGTCTACGCTGAGGGCTAGAGCACGAAGGGAGAGTAGGCCGCAGAAGGTTTATTGCACGAGGGCAAGACAAAGGCAGAATACGGCATAAGTACAATAACGGCGCTATACATAGGCATATCTATGGGGAAATTAGCATACTAGGAACAGGGATGTGACAAGTACAACTTCTTCTTTGTTTTCGTATTCTTTGTATCATCTCCGTTGCCTCTTAATGTGCTTTACCACGAGCCGGTGCACTCTGGGTACAGAACTCTGCGTTATTCGTGGAGACGGCTAAAGCTCCTCCATGTTACGGACGTACTAATGCAACACTGCTTTCCTTCACGGTTGAACAATGTTGCGCTAGCGCAACAAACGCCAAAATGGCACTATGACAGGCAAATGGTCGGTGATTCTTCACAAATTTTATACGGCGGTATGACCTCAAAAGTAGTAAGTGTGTTGTAAAGTGCACTTGAGGCATCATTAGCGCTAGCAAGCTTAGAGACGTAGTCGTGTTAGTCAATATCAAAGACGCGGCAGGGCCATCGACGTGATGGCGTGGATGAATCGCTCTTTAGCGTACTCGCTGGAACGATACGCAGCTGGTAACGTTGCCGTTCGTGGTAGCTCCCGTATTTCCTTGAAATAATTCCACTGGGTCCCCATTTCTGAAACGTTTTTAACTTTATGTAAGCATTTTCAAAAGATTGTTTCTCATTCATAAGACTATTCCTGGTCCAGTGAATTCTTGTTTCATCGTCATCTATCGAATGCAGGCCTTGGCACCTGCACACCTGCACTTGGCACACAAACGCGCACCTGGAGCGCTATAGAAAACATGTGGGGGGATTTTTCGAGGGAGGGAACTATTCGAAGGCGGAATTATTGAGGAAATACGGCGAGTGGTGGTAACGCATTATTCTTTCTTACCGTCGCACGTAAAAAAACATTTCATCCAAAAATGACTTATTTTGAGCGACTAAAACCTGTGACTTTGAATCACTAGAATACCGACGAAAGTCGCCGACCTCGCAAAGATCTAAAATATCATGAACGAAAAAGTTAGTCTTGAGCCCCTTAGATACGTTGTACGGTCAAGTCGCAATTGATTAAACCAGGTTCAGCTTCAAAAAAGGGTGCATGCTGGTTTTATTTGTATCAAACTTTTTGTGTCAAACAGGTTCTTTTCTGTATTAAAATGGAATGTATCAAACTTGACACAAAAATTAACCAAAACATGCGATGATTTGGTACAAAAAAGAACGCAAATCTTAGACGAAAGTTAATTTGATACAAAAAAGCACCGAAAGTTTGCTACAAAAATCAGTTTGATACGCGAAAAACCATCCGCGAAAAAGGGTCTACACCTCTCGGACGGAAAACAACATTTTCGTATGAACAGTCAACACCTGGAACCGACATAGCGGCGATATTATCCATGCCCCATCAGTCAGTTCCTTTATCAAGCGGCTGGAACAAACGTGCTCAATTCCCAATCTTAAATGGGCTTTCAAATACGTTGAGCACACTTTGGTGCAGTACCCTTCTATATTGCTGGCACATGATGGCAGACGAAAAGACGACCATTGATGTCCAGAGTTTTTTCCATATTTAATGTCCAGTTAGCATATTTGTACAATACGGGGTATCTGGGATACATATTGCTTTTGTACTACGGATCCACCCTACACTAGTCGTGGTTGGGCGCGTTCTGGCAGTCGGTGAACTTCTTCACGTTGCCCCAGCCGGTGATCTCGGTGCCCATGACGAGCGTGTGGGTGGAGGTTCCCGTCGTGGAGCAGCCGTTGAACACGGTCACGATCTGCGCGATCTTATCGCTCGTCGCCGGGTACTCATTGCCCCAAATGAGTGTTTCGATGCGATTCTTGTACGAAGCGAAGTTGGCCTTGTCCGTCCGCGGCCAGGTCGCGTAAGCCGCGTTCACGCCGTCCGTGAGCTTCGTGCAGTTGCAGCCAGAGTCGATCGTGATCAGCGGGCCTCGCTTCACGCAGCCCAGGTCGGCCTCCGCAGTGGTCGCCAGTCCAAAGTCCCAGCCGTGGTTCTTGAACTAAAAGGGTACCAATCATTGGAGACAAGCCTCGTCAGCACATACGAAAGAGGCGCAAAAGCGGAGGTCGAAGATGCTGCCCCACTCGCCGTGAGTGCTGCGATCGAAATGCTTCACAAAATTGACGTCGAGCTTGTAGAACTGGTAGAGCTGTGCGGAGACGTAGCCCAGGCGCAGGTAAACGTCGGTCTCCGATGCGAAGTAGGCCTCCAGCTTCCCTTTGATCTGCTGGATCTGCGACTCCGTGGAGGTCGAGAAGGACTCATTCTTCAAGGCCTCCTCCAGCGCCAGAATGAGAATGCATTCAGAAGCAGAGCCGCCTAGGATCACGTCCACGTGGGTGATGCGGTGGTACTGAAATAGGAGCATTTATCATGGATAAACAAGACGCTACAAGGGGCCTTACCACATGGCACACGTCGATGAACTGCTCGAGAGAGCCGAATCCTTTGATTTCGCACTCGAGGAAGAACTCCTCAAACTCGGCGTGATGCTCGAAGAACGCCTCGAACTTCTCGAAGATCAGGGTCATCTTGGCTTCGTAGGTGATCGAGACGTCGATGAGGATTGCCTTGAGCTCGTCGACGAGGATGAGCACGGCGGTGGATTTCCTACAGTCTCCCTGGGGCGCATTGCGGAGCGCTGCGAAGAGTTCGCAATCACCCTCCTCGTCAAGCACAATGAGCGACTCAGTGTGGTCCGTTTGCATCTACAAAGCCGCATGTTGCATTCATTTGTTGGTGGCACAAAGAAAAGACTCACGTCGACGGCAACTGTCTCGAGGTCCACGACGTAGCCCCAGTCGCCGATAAGCTCGTAGCCGATTTCGATCTTGATGTCGTAGTGCTGGTTGAGGAAGGCCTTCAGCTCGTAGGCGATCAGGACGATCTTCTGCTCGTTGCTAATACTGAAGTCGGCCAGGATGTTGATCTCAATGGCACGTACAAACTCCAGCCAGTCAGTCTAAATACTGTATCGTAGTAAGGGAAACGCGAGACAAGAAGACCACTTCAAGCACAGGGATGGCTTTGCATTCCTCATACCCGTTGATCGATGCTGAGGTTGATGCTGATGTTGTAAAAGGCCTTGATGAGTTCGCACTTGGAGTGGAAGTCGCCAGAGCCTGAGCCGGGCGCCGGCCAGATGCAATCGCCTGGCGGAGGAGTGTCGACGGTGACCGGAGGGACGTCCTGCTCCTCGCTGGATTCGGGCTCCTTCACGAGTCCGCCGCAGTCTTTCTTCCTCGTCTCCGCCTCGCAGGAGTTGCCGGAGCCGCTGGTGCAGTTATGACCGGAAGCCTGATGGACGAGAAGAGCGGAGATCGCTGCCAGAACGAGACATGTGTTCATGTTGCTTCGATGGGGCTGGTCGAAGCCGATGAACAACTGAATGCGATCATGTTTCTGTAGCCCGCTTTTATACGGTCGCCGAAGGTGTACTCTTGTTTCCGTCGGTCGTTGCTGAGATCCTGCGCCTTGTTTTGACGCGATACTCATTTGCATACCGCGCTCCTACCTTCCAAAGCCTCTAGGGAAGTACCGAGTAGGCGCAAACAAGGAAGCTTAAAGTTTTTTTAAATCGTGTTTTTCGCTGAAAGGTCAGTCGGATAGAGGAATCTGTACTGTTGCTTCGTCATGTATTCCGCCTAACTAACTTATATTTTTGTGCACCAGGAAGTCGTCCACCGTGAGGACTAACGCCAAATAACAATAACCACGCAACACATAAAATCGCTGCTTTAGACCAACCAACCAACTAGTGTTCGTCTAAAGAAGGCTTCGTCATTGGCGGCATCAGGGGTGGCAGGGGGTTGAGGGCATGTACACGCGTACATAAGCACTAGATTAAAAAGATGGTTTCATTGTACTGCCTAATTCTCGCCTAAAATTTTGCAGACGTCGTCTACGGCGGGCCGTTTTAATCCTCTCTATGCTTTCTGTTCCGTTTTTGTTTGACGCAGGTCTCGATTTTGTGGCGCTAAAACCTGACGACTAAGCCAGGAATCTGACCATTTTCAGGGTCACTATCAACTAAAGCGCTGTCGGCATCGACCAAACGTATCGAATTTGCGAGGAGTTGGACCGCAGCGAGACGAGGCTTCACGGACTAGTAACCGTGATAGAGTTCCTTAAAACTTGTCGACCGGATACAGGGGGATAACAAAACTTTTAGGAAAGTTCATGCAGCATGCCATGCTACACGCATGCGTGCATGCAGTCATGCGAACCAAGCGGTACCGTACGCAGAAGCATACAGCGTGCATGCACGCATATCATCCTGTACCGCATGCAGAAGCACGTATGCGCCCACTTAACTGTGTCAATTTTCGAGCCGATTCGGACTATTGCGGAACGGAATAGGGGCAGCCTTACCTCCCCGACGTTTCGTTACGCAACGGAACGGAGTACGGTTCGGTACGGTCCACCGATCCTACCGCACAACCCTTACTCTTCCGTGTTTCCTTGTCTGCGAAGGCCTGCTCCAAAAAAGCGCTGGAACTTCTTTTGGCGGCGACTGCGGCGGGCTATATTGGGTATAAACACGCCAAAATCAGTGTTAAAAACCGCTGCGGGGCAAAAAACGGAGACTTCGGAAAACTACCAAAGGGGGGACCAAGGCATATTTTCGGCGCCGGCCTTCGGCTGGCGCCGGAAAAAAAGGTAAGGGGCCCCCCTTACCATGGCGCCCCCCCCCCCCCCCTCTGACCGGATCCTAGATACGCCACTGCACATCTACAACCTGCAAAGGGTAGGTTTTTACTGTTTAAGATGCTCACAAAAGCGCAGGATATTCGCCGATTTTTCACTTCAGATGAGGAAGGTCGCTTTCGTCATTGTCTGTACACTGAGTGCCGCTTGCGGAGGTATCTTCGCCGGCATGGGTATTGACTTCAAAGACGTAAACTCGCCAATGCCGTCGTGCACCATTGAGGCCCTGACGTATCCGAACTGGCTAGTTGGTTGGTCGTGGTACAATACCGTCATCGGCGTTTCGATTGGTGGTAGGTCCGCAAACTTGGCACCTAACGGGACAGTAAATCCTCCGATTAAGCCCTTCATTTAACACGGTCTTAGTTAAAGACCCTGTCCAAAAATCTAGACTTCGGCAACGACCGAATCCGATTCCGCCGTTATGTGTCGTTTTAGTTTAAAACGGCACGGAAAACCGCAGTTCCGTTTTCTGTGCTGTTCGCTACAGAACCGAAAACTGCACGAGAGGGTCGGTCCGGAACGGAATTCGGTACGGAGTGGGTCAGTACGGAACGGAGTACGGTACGGATAATCGGGGGGGGGCGTCTACCAAAATCCCCGTTAGCTGGAGGATCTACGGTATTTACTTTTTTGTAGTTCTGTACTTAATGTGCCTTGTCCTACTGCGTTTGCGAACGAACAACACCGTCATCTTTACGAGGCAAGCCGCAGAAGTTGACGCGCAATCCCGCTTATCCTCCTCCGTCTCTTCTCCTTTACTTATTACTGCATTTTACTCCAGCGGTGACGTTGCTCACACTGCAGGTAGGTTTGAACGCAAACCCACCCCGTCCGTTTTCGGTAATCCTGGATGAGGAATCGGCAGCCGTACCGAAATTACGGGAGGTGATGCAACTTTTAAGCCGTAAATCACGGTACGGACATATTGAGGGTCCATAAGGACTTGCGGCCTTATTACGGCTGTACTCGAACCCAAAACTGTAAAATTCTTTGAAGCTTTATGAAAAATTCTTTAATCTCTGAAACGGGAGAAGGTCAGCCATACGGCCTTACATCATGGGAGTACGGCCGGCACACTCACCGTACTCGGTACCGTACTGACCCCGCCCGTTCCGTTCTCCGTACCGTAGAGTACGTACGGCAGTACGGGCCGTGATACGGTACGGTACTAGTAAGGGCCGTACTAGTGCTAAATATCGAAAAAAAACTGGAGCCGCTCCGTGCTGGCCGACCCCACTCATACCGCAAGCCGTACTTTCCTAACCCACCCGCACCGTACTCCGTACCGGTAGTACGGCAAGATACGGCCGTCCCACCTGTGTCGTGACCAAACTTTACACGGAAGAGGCTTGCCAGATCCGTACTTTGACTTAACCTTTTTAGATGATTCGAGTCGACAGAGCCGTGCTTGGCTATGCCGGCCAATTCATTGGTTTCTGTGGTGCAATCTACTCGGCAGCCATGTGCGTTGTACTCATTCGAAATCACCAAGAAATACGAGCTGGTCTAGTCAGCCTCATCAAGCGACGCAGTCGACGGAGGGAACAAAGCGGCGTGGCTAATATTCGGACAGTTACTGCAACCCGAAACTCCAAACTTCGATGATTAAGTGTAGGTACCGCTTGACATCAGGTGAATCCTCGCATGAAAGAACAAAATCATCGCGGCTTACGACCTACCACATCAGCCAACCCAACAATTAACTAGCAGAGATTAGTTTCTAAAAGAGCCACTTATTCGCGGTCTTCCACTAATGGCTACCATCCCGTTGCGTTGTGGATGCTACGTACCTACGTTCATCGTGCAGCAACAGGGCACAATGATACTTGCACGAGGCAGTTGGTCTTTCGGTGCCGTCCTGGTAGCATGCCACATTTTGCAGTTACATGGGCAATGTCTGCATTTGAAGCAATGAACCTCTTGCAACGGCGACATCATCTATACGGAAAGACGATTCCTTGCAAGCACTCTATAAGGCTTGGCGCCTTGCTTGTTTGTGGACGGCCAAGTATGAGGTGTTTGTTATTTTTTCTTTATAGTAAATTACCAACAGAGGGGTTCACTCAGTGTATGCTTAACGGATGTAGACTGCTCCCGTTTTGCACAGGTACGGAATCGAAGGTGAACCTTGTAGTCCTGGGACTTGGTGACAAGGCTGGCGATAGCGTTGTCTGGGGAGTTCTTGGGGACTGTATCGGGGTGACTTTCGTAATGCTATGCTGGAACAGCAGTGTGTTCTTCTTCAAGCAGCGAAGGAGACCGATTGAGTACTGCCGGTATTCACCGAGGAACAGCAGCGTGGACAATGCGTCGACGGCCGGTTTGAGGGCGAAGACGAACTTCACCGGCCAGTAGAGTTTTTGATCGATGTCCATGAACAACCTGGAGGAAAAAAGATAAATACAGCAACCGTGTGTATTTTACTTACTCGGAAGCCGTCTCGCACGACTCGCGTGATCATCTGGAGTGCGAACGGTAGCTGTATCAAGCAAGGTCCTATCGAGAAGAGCAGGAAGCGGTAAACAATCTTGCGGGAGCCGCCTGTAGAACTCTAAAGCATCCACGCCTCTTTGCATAGTTTATGTTTACTGTACTGAAATGAACTGAACCAGACCCCGGTCAGTTAGTTCAGAGTAGTTCGAATCCTAGTTTCCTCATCACATAGACTGTTGTGACTTACCTGCACGTTCGACGAACTCTTTCTGAATAGCCAGTACAACGCTACGACAGTCAGGCACATCTGAGTGACGTAGAGAGCGTAACTGGCGCACATGTACGGGACTCTGCCGATGAGGATGTTGCCAGTTCTCCAAACGTTTACCGCTTGGAACGCAGTCGGTATGCCGTCTGAAAGTGCATCTTACGTAAATCTACTAAATGATGCATACCAGCAACGAGAATAAGCAGCGCAAAGCTCAACGAGGTCCGCCCATCGAGTAGGTCAGGACGGTGGCTAACGACTAGCGACACCGCCATCATCGGTACCAATGTCGCGTTGAACACGAGCATGACCCAAGTCTGCACGAGGAACGCGTTATTGCTGATGGGAATGTAGAGACCTGGAAAATATGCGCTCAAAAGGTACACGGCCAGGGCTACCTACGTCCGAGCATGGTTCGGATTTCAGGGTCGATGAAGGAGATGTCGACGACCATCGTGCAGACGGTGTGGAGCAGGTTGAAGAGCATCATGTTCACGACGAAGATCCGCGGCCCGAAGTTGAACGTTCCGCCGATGTTTACGACGGAGAGAACCAGGACGAGCAGCGTGAGTACGGCTCCCAGTATTTCGAATGCAACGCAGTACTGAAGGAAAAACACGAGTTGATTGACGTATGTCTGCAGGTGGACAAAAATTCCTTAGCTTACCTTGAACTGATCCGGAAACGTGTAAAGGTCCAGGTTAAGGGTCAGTATAACCATGGCGAGCTATGGTCGATTTGCTGGCTCAAGGAAAGATAGAGAACCAACCGGTCAAGAGCAGCGTTAGCCCTCGGTTTTGCACAGTCCGTGCTGTTAAGTTGCACTCGTCTAGCTGTAAGCTCAGTCTTGCTAAGCGCAGGCAGACGGCAACTGATGCGTAACGACTAGATAAGGCTTTATAAGTGCGCAAACATGGTCTCGGAATTCGACGCTACCCTCAACGTAAGGAGCCGTCTCGAAACCCTTAAGTTGTCATTAACTTGTGGAGACTGCTGCGACGCTGACGCAAATCATCAAAGTGCTGGCTTTGTACGGTCTAGTCACGTCTGGTCGTCTAGCGAAAATGAGTACGCAATTTACGTGATTCAGAGAAACATACTGAACGTCTGGCAGCAGATGGCGCCCAGCAGTATTCGAAATCAATGTTTAACGTCTTGCTTGCTAGTGCACGGGCTTGGAGGGTGAGAAAACAGTGCTAAGAAGGCACTCGATGTAGAGAAAGGCTATGATTCAGGGCTCGGGTAGCGGACGTATAATTGTTAGGTTCTGCAACACGCTTTGTATCGACTGATGGACGACGACGCTGACATCTGGGAACCTTTGGTTGTGCGTTGCAGTTGCTCGTATTTTTTATACTGTGACGCGATTTTTAATTTTAAAAAAAGGCAGAGACATGCTTAGAACGGTAATAGTGATAGCCGAAACGCTAAGCAGAACGCAAACATCGCGTGCGAAGCATCCTTGGCGGCACTGCCGTACCGGTGGTACGCAGCAGTCAGCATACTTCCCGAGGTCTGAAATCAGCTCTGCACGCAGGACATAGGACAGTACAGCTAAGAACTGCATAACGGCCTACGCGCAATAGCAGGAGAGACTGGCTCTGTTCCGCGGGCATGAATCCTCTGTTCGGACATAAATTTAAGACCCGAGCATGCGTACTGTGGTTGTAGGTTAGCCGCGGTCGACATCCAAACAAAGCAACCTGAAACTTTAACAGCTTGTCCAAGTTGGGAGATTAGACGGGTAGCGGCAGTTCGCGAACTGACCGGTATCGTCATCCATTGACCGCTATTCCCCAGAGCTTGCTTCTGCATTTGTGGAATATGTTTACAGACTTTTCAACAAAACATCGTGGAAGCAAATGTTATAAGTACCAAACGTACCTTTTAGAACTTCTTTCGAATCTTGGTAAAAATGGACGAATTGTGGTCCAGTGACGTCTCAACAATTGAGTGTATTGTTGCTTGTTTATCTCCTTGTACGCAGCCAAGAATACACCCTATTGGGCAAGCGTTCTTTGTCTTATGTAATCGTTCCTTCCCGAAAATAGAATGTCCTCTCAAAAGCAGTGATGCGTACGCAACTGATAAACATGGGCTGACCGAGGAAAGTGGTCCGCGAGTGACCTCTTGACGCAGTTGCATGCTTTGTGCTTGCAGTATTGAAAAATCTCACCGCTTGATGACCTTTTGGCGGTGAGAAACGATTTGAGTTTGGGTTCTCCTAGTGTTTTCGGAATAACGAGGGCCATGAAGTCTTGCCTACTGGCATCATCATTTGTATATGCTAGTAAGTGAAGGACTGAGTTGGTCTGTTTTTGCCAGATCTTTCCGACCTGTAGGGTCCGAAGAGACGGACAGCGTACAGGGCAGTTACCTATTCCGCTGAGGTTTGTGCTGAACTCTGAGTAAAAGACCATTGGCCACGACGGGTGGCTACTGCTGATAGCGCGTGGTCTGTGTCGCGTGCTTCTTGGCACCAGTGACCGGTGCGACGCGGTGTCCACACGCTAGCCCTTCTTATCTTATCGAATGACCGCCCGGTACGCGCCTTTCTTTAAGAGCGCGAGCCAGCGGAAGTCGTTAGCAGTCGAGTGTCGGCAGTACAGGGCACATATGCTCATGTGCACTTCGCGCTCTTAGTTCTCAAGCCTTCACATTTTTACTTTTTAGTTCGAAGCGTTTGATGTACCATGCCGCATACCGTGAGGAAGCATGACTTCGCCTACTGGGTCAAGATGCTCTCGCTTCTTGCAGTACTCACCGGAATCCTTCTCGTCGTGCTCTTCGTCTCGGCCTTCCTCGTACCGGCCCAGAGGAACGGCCTCGCCATCATGCTTCTGCCATGCGCAATCCTTCTCATCCTCCTGTGCCTGCTCTCTCGCAGGATTGACTCCTCGCTAAGTCATCAACAACAGGTGCGTTTTGGGGGTGCATATCTTATGCAACATTTATATTCGGCTAAATGTAGTTACTTTTCGTTCGTTTTTGACGTGATCGCGACGCATTATTTTTTAGGTTTACCTGCAATCACGGTCTCCGTCGAATATGACTACCGCAAGTGAAGCAGTCATAATCGAAGGCGATCTTCTATGCAAGCGCGATGTTCGAGTGATGCTTCCACCGGTCGGCGGTAAGCTCGCGTCGCAGGCCCTGCAGCCTCAGGTACGCACTACGTTCAACTGTCTATCAGGTTTTGGAGAAGACTTACTAAGACCATCAATCCGTAGTGCACTTAACCATCTAAATTTATATTATTTAGACCCCTCCTCCGAGGTACGAAGATGTCGAAGCCGTTGTCGAAATGGCTCGAACGTGAACTGCTGCGTTATTCAAAGTCTCATTAACGTATCCGCGTGTACAACATACATATTTGCCTTAATACGCAACAAATCATCCGTATTACCTCCTAGAATCTATACTTTCCCACAAGTAAATTTTGTACGCCCCGTTTGACAAGAATTCTTAAAACACGGACCGGTAGTAATTTTCTCAGTACGGCTCGGCTTACGGCACAGTGGAATGGCCAAACTATCTGTAGTCATGTGTGCAGCCGTCGGTATACTACCTTCTTCCTGATGAAACCAGGCCCTGCAGAACTCTTTCTGGGGAACTTTCGTTCTCTTTCCATTCAGATCGAGGAGAGATCAGTTCATTCTCGAAGGTCAAAAACTAGAAAGAATCATAACTTTGTGGGATGTGTGTAATTTGTTTGCCAAGTACGTAGCTTTGACCGGCTATCTTGCCTTCCTCGACGCTTAGACGAGGACGGGACTACGCTAAAAGTTCAGTGTGGCTGATAAGGGTGAGGCGTTTCGTGCAGACTAGCATGTGTCTGCTTTACCGCAGCATAAATAACTGGTCACTGGCATTGTAAGATAATCAAAAATGCGGAACGCCTTAACCGTTTTTGTTGTTGCCGTTGCTGTGAATGCGGGAGTGAGCCTACCTCGGGGCCAATCAGGTAATGTATTCTTTCACGTTTGCATGATCCCGATCTTTCAGTGGTTCTCGATGACGACCCTGCACCTCCTCTGGGTGACCCATCCGTGGGAACTCCATGCTCGAGCTACACCAACGGCACTTCGTTGGAGATTCAACTACTATTCGACACGGGCATTTCCTCGGACACCTTGGGGACGGTAAGTCGCTGACCTTGCTTGCATTACTGTTCTTCTTGTTAACGTCATGCCTGCTACGCAACGAGATATGCCGCACCGTTGATTGTATTCCCATTTAGTTAGGCCCCGTGTTCACTGCCTTCATGGCACCATACTCTTTCGGTGCTACCGGAAGGGCTTCGTGCGTTGGCCTCTCGACGGTCACCGGAAGCAACGTTAAGGATATCTCGAAGCTCTCAGATTGCGCGGGCATGGACGTGCTCATGATGGCCCTGCTAATGCTGGGATCATCCGCTGACCCCAGTAGTCCGCCGGTAGAACTATTAGAGTACGTCGTCGTTCCCTTTGGTTGATATTCGTAAGCCGCACGTTCTTTTAGAACCCTTCAACAAGTCCAAAAGAACTACGCTCAACGAGCTTCTTCTCGGCCAAAGCTTCTCGTAATTGCTCTGCAGTCAGCTAGGTATGTTCGGCTGAACTCACCCTAACATTCGCCTGGTATTTCAGTACGAAGAACGTGGACAAGGCAGAGCAGCTAGCGACTGAGCTCCGCAAACAAGGCACTTTCATTGCTTTCATCACTGCCGATTCCGGCGATTCCAGCCTTAGCCCGCTGTTGTCTTCTATGGCATCGCCTGGACAAGTGTTCAATGCGACTGACCAACGTTTTTACCTTATTTTTAGCTTTGGTAGGATGAGTCCATTTTGTGCTTGTACTAACCAAGTACGTTTAAAGCGGGCTGTCGATGCCCACATGGTACGACACAGCTTGTCGTCGAGCACGAGGATGATTGGGGTACGGTCTTCTACGGAGACTGCTTTAAGCCTGTCTCAAAGTTGGCCAGCCAGTCGGATGCCGAGAAGGCGTGTGAAGCCGACAGCGGAACCCTTGTATCCGTGACGAGCAAGCAGAAATTGAACTTCATACAAAGTGAGTTCGTATGGCTGTTGTAGGGCATCGTACAGACAGGAAATTTCTGCCCACTTGGCCAGATAGGGTGCAGAAAGTTTTTCTGCCTGTCGAACCGTGTAGGGAAATCTTTCCTTTCTGCGGAACAGGGCCAACCAATTTTCTAGCATTGTTCGCGTGATTGACGCCTAAGATCTGGAAGTCTAGCGAGATATCAATATCCATCAAACGTTTTGTAACATCTATTTTTCTTTAGAAAACGTCGTGGTGCCGAGCTTTTCCGGGCTGCCTGAGTACTGGCTCGGGCTCCACAAAATAAATGTTATGACGCTCGCCTGGTACTTCTATGGCGGACAGTTACTTCCGGTAGGCACCGTTACACTTGTATGAGAAAATAGGCTCCTTTAGGTCGGGAACTTCACGCCTGGCTTGGATCCCATGTCGACCGGCGACTGCGGATACGTTCGTCGCAGTACCGGCTTTAACGTGGAGTTTGCACTAGGACCATGTGACACTAGTAGGCTCTCTGTTTGTCAGATCCGAGCGTGCGACTCTCAGCACTACTGTCCTAACTGGAGACCTTAAACATTGTCGGGAATAAATAACTTCGAAGCTCCGGCCGTTGTCTAAAGGCGTTAGACGCCCTTGTCTAAAGGGCGTCTTAAGCAAAAGCGTCTCCATGAAATGCATAGAAGCAGGTTAGAACCGGAAACGCTGATATTTTGGCAGCGATGTGCCTCTTGCACTTAGGAACGCTAGCTTTATGACGCTTATACGATTCACGGACTGCGCCCGACTTTCTGCGGCACAGTTTTGCTCGTAAACGCATGCCAAAAGCAAGTTATTTCATATTTATTACATCCGTGACCAACTGGAACGGTAGGCGTATCGGGACACACAACGTTTGAATCATTATGCAATGATCTCGATGCTTCAGACCAAAATGAAAACACGCTTCGAGAAGAGACAGAATTTCTGCAAACCGCATGGCTCCTTCTGCTGATCCTAGCTTACGCTGCAAGTGCTTCAGTAGAGTACCAGCATATCGCGTCCTCTCCTCGGTGAGAACCTGCTTCGCGTAGGCCGAGAGCTCACGCTTGCCTAAATACGCGCGCTAGCATAAGTCAAGGGTCTCAGTCTACCTCTACAGCTACCGGTTCCAGCGCTCGTGCAGATTAGTGCCTTCATGAGGGCTAATTCTTCCACCGTTGGTCGTACGCGTTGGAATGGCTCCAAGCATCGAACGAACACTTCTTCCTCCATGCCCGTCAGCCTAAAATGCGGAAGAATTAACGATGAATGGCAGTTCTAAGATCGTTTAAGTCCATCCCAAAGCAGTAGTGGAAAAATGCTTGCCGAAAAAATGGAGTCCTTTCGGACTACACTTCGCAGCATGTCCCTCTTCTATGCAGTCGTCCCTGCTTAATATGTTTCTCCAATATGATAAACCTGTTAACATACGAGACTGGCGAGATCAGCGTAGTATCGTCGGGCATGATCACAACAGGTGATGATCTGCTAAACGAGAAGAACGCTCGAGTTGCCATTACGCAAATCGACGAAACGTCCTGCCAAACGATTATCTGAAGGAGGCATCGTAGGGTACTTTAGGCGCGGGGTGAGTTACCTTGTCGTCGATATCAAGGCGTCGAAACAGCGGCAGAGTCTTTGCCGCTTCTAGGCAGAAGAATATGTCGATGGACGCCCAAACCCGCGTCCAACCCATATCCCGCATGTCCATGCTTGTTCCAGTTTGCATGTTCCTGACGATGGTCTAAATTTTATGTTGCTTAAGAAGAAGCTTAGTGCACTGATCACCGTTATAGGAACTCGATATTCCTCGAGATTGCTTAGCTGCACCGGCCTCTCCAGGTTGTCCTTTAAGCTCTGCGAGTACAGCGGCCACGGATCAAACTGCTCCCTCAACGAAGAAGATCTCGCCTCGACGTTGATCAAAGCGTCGATTTCCTTGCATTCCGTCCAGCCGCTCTTTTCGGGCGTAAACTAAACATTTTCCCTGAAGTGTTTTCCTTGACGGTTACTCGCTTACCGTGATTGACTGTTGCTGCCTGGAAAGTAGAGCCTTTGCACGTTCAGTGATAGCCCTTCCGAGAACATCCCTGTCCCCTTGTGACGGCACCTTCATGGCTTCGACATTCATACCAGCCAGAATGCATTGGTCAAAGCGGCATGCGCGGCAATTCCGAACTGAACTGAGCAATTATGTAAAATGTTTTCCTGAGTTCGAGGCTCACTCGTTGCTGTACGACACAGTCCGATACCGATACATCTGTACGACTTCCGCAGCAACAGTGTTCGTCGGAAGAAGGTCCTACCTAAAAACAGTCGTTGATCACTTGTACTCAATTTCCT
>JNEY01000125.1:112677-141683 GCA_020875895.1 Aphelenchus avenae | reverse complement strand
AAAAAGCAAGCCAAACTGCTTCTTAAATTATGCAACCAACAAGTAGGTGAACCCGTCCCGGCCTTTGCATCTCGCATTCGTCAGCTGGTGTTAGCCGCTACCGCTGACATGCCTGACGAAGCTAAAGCGGAACTCATGCTGGATTCTTTCGTCGAAAACCTTAGACCGAGCCTATCTTACCAGGTGCAAATGAGACTTCCGGACAACTTTGAAAGAGCCTACGAAGTTGCTATCCAGCTTGAGGCGCTAGCGAAGGCCGAATCGCAGGAATCCGCTGCCTTTGCTGTACACGCCGCTCCGTTCACAGACTGGCGGCTAAAGTTTGAAAAGCGCCTGGACAGGATAGAAATGTTAATGGAACAACTAGCAAACGACCAACAGCAGCAATACCATTCCCAGTCTTCGCATAGCGACCACTGGCACGGTAACAGCAATCAGCCACCGTACGATGGCGCAGACGATTGGGAAGGGTACGAGTATGAAGATGAAGTGCCGGATCTTTGCGATCCCGATTTGGAGTATGCCGAGCACAGTACAAGCCACGAGCCGTGGGATTCCTGCAACGACAACGACTGCTACTAACCGGCACCGCCGCAACTTAAGCAACTAAACTTGGCTTTCCTTCAACTCTCATCCTAATTCCCGCATATTTTTGGTTATTCCGGTTTTCATATTTGTCCTTTACTTGAAGCGTAAGCTTACTCATTCATGCCTAGCAGATATAACATCGCATTTATCTAACTGGCACGTTCACCAAAAAAAAGGAAAAAGCGCATAGAACTATGGACTACGCACGGAAAATATCAGCGAGGAGGAGAATGGAGATCCTCATTCGATACACAAAGAACCAGGGACGGTTCTTGCTGTAGGTGGGAGGTGTGAACTAGGCAAGGTTCCGGGCTCCCTAGAGCTTATGTAGCAAGAGATCTAAGCTAATAACATTGCTTTCGCGTAGCGCTTGATCGGTCGGGCCGCAATCGATGCGCGCCCAGCGGATGCGTCAGCTTCATGCGGAAGCGACTGGCTATTGATCCCCGTTAAGCTTAAAGTGGCGTGATCACCAACGAACCTTTCTTGATGGTTCCTTGCTAGTAAGTGAGTCTATGGGTCTTCCCTAGCACCGACTGCCCTCTGCTAACGAACAGATGGATTAGTCTGTATCTTTATACATTCTCAGATGGTTTTCCAAGGGGCACTTAGGAATAAAAAGGCACAGTATCGTCATGTGANGGCTGAAATTTCAGCCGATCTTGTTAAAAAACATGGTTGGCTAGCCGATAACGTTAACGGCTAGCCGATCATGTTTTTTAACAATATCGGCTGAAATTTCAGCCGATATTGTTTTTTAACATTATCGGCTAGCCAACCGTGTTTTTAACAATATCGGCTAGCCGACAAAAAACAAAAAAACGTACAAAATGTTCCTTCAATGCTTTAGGTTGATGACTTATCACTGCTTCAACAGTGCGCGCTTGTGTTTTAACGGACACCTTTATTTCGTATTTATAACGTCCGTGACCAATTGGAACGGCAGACGTATCGGTACACACAAGGTTTGAATCATTATACAATGATCTCGGTGCTTCAGGCCAAAATGAAAACATGCTTCCAGAAGAGACAGAATTTCCGCGAACCGCATGGCACCTTCTGCAGATCCGAGTTTACGTTGCAAGTGCTTCAGGAGAGTATCAGCATATCGCGTCCTCTCCTCGGTGAGAACCTGCTTCGCGTAGGCCGAGAGCTCACGCTTGCCTAGATACGCGCGCTAGCATAAGTCAAGGGTCTCAGTCTACCTCTACTGCTACCGGTTCCAGCGCTCGTGCAGATTAGTGCCTTCATGAGGGCGAATTCTTCCACCGTTGGACGTACGCGTTGGAATGGCTCCAAGCATCGAACGAACACTTCTTCCTCCATGCCAGTCAGCCTAAAATGCGGAAGAACTAATGATCAATGACAGTTCTGAGATCGTTTAAGTCCACCCCAAAGCAGCATTGAAAAATGCTTGCTGAAAAATTAAGTTCTATGGGACTACACTTCGCAGCATGTTCCCCTCTCCCATGCACTCAGCCCTACTTAGTATGCTATTCGAATAAGATAAACATGCTAACATACGAGACTGGCGAGATCAGTGAAGTATCGTCTGGCATGATCACAACAGGTGATGATCTGATAAACGAGAAGAACGCTCGAGTTGCCATTACGCAAATTGACGAAACGTCTTGCCAAACGATTATCTAAAGGAGGCTTCGTAGGGTACTTTAGGCTCGGGGTGAGTTACCTTGTCGTCGATATCAAGGCGTCGAAATATCGGCAGAGTCTTTGCCGCTTCCAGACAGAAGAATATGTCGATGGAAGCCCAAACCCGCGTCCAACCCATATCCCGCATGTCGATGGTCATTCCAGTTTGCAAGTTCCTGACGATCGTCTAAATTATACGTTGCGCAAGAAGAAGCTTGGTGCACTGATCACCGTTATAGGAACCCGATATTCCTCGAGATTGCTTAGCTGCACCGGCCTCTCCAGGTTCTCCTTTAAGCTCTGCGAGTACAGTGGCCACGGATCAAACTGCTCCCTCAATGAAGAACATCTCGCCTCGACGTGGATTAAAGCGTCGATTTCTTTACACTCCGTCCAGTCGTTCTTTTCGGGTGTGTACTAAACATTTTCCTTGATGTGTTTTCCATGACTGTTACTCGCTTACCGTGATTGACTGTTGCTGCCTGGAAAGCAGAGCCTTTGCACGTTCAGTGATAGCCCTTCCCAGAACATCCCTGTCCCCTTGTGACGGCACCTTCATGGCTTCGACATTCATACCAGCCAGAATGCATTGGTCAAAGCGGCATGCGCGGCAATTCCGAACTGAACTGAGCAATGATGTAAAATGTTTTCCTGAGTTCGAGGCTCACTCGTTGCTGTACGACACAGTCCGATACCGATACATCTGTACGACTTCCGCAGCAACAGTGTTCGTCGGAAGAAGGTCCTACCTAAAAACAGTCGTTGATCACTTGTACTCAATTTCCTTGGTAAAAGGTCTATTGTTGTAATACGTCGCCACTGAAACAGGGAAGACAACGTGGAAGTACTACTCACATCCATTGCAGCTAGCGGCATCATAGTGGTGGTAGTTCGTCGTCCGTCCGCAAATGACGCAGTCAGCAGGCGCACGCTGAACTCGTCCCTTAGTACATGCGTCCAAATGCTCCTTTGAAGTCTCGGGTTCGGGTCTCATGATATGCTTCGGTCCCAGAGCTAGAAGTAGTATGCTAAACAATGTCAAGGGAATGCCCGTATTTTTGTGAGCCGCCTTTCCTCGGTAAATACGCGCTGGTGCGGGTACATAGCGGACAACTAAAACGGAAACTCTTCAGCACAAAGGTTGAGAAGAGAACTACGGATGTACTGTTCCTGCGTAACTAAGGGTTTAAGTTAGTACAAAATTTATAGTTGTTGCCGAGCGTGATCAAGCCGAACAGTGAGTGCGCATATCGGCTCGCATAGAGAGTACGAATAGAAACATCAGGACTGATGCAAACGTGGGACGGGATGTATGTTGGAAAACATTTCGTAATTTAATTGTCTACGCTCATTTCGTTCTAACACAGTTAACAGCGAAGGCCTTAACTAAACACATGCCATATTGTAGCCGAAATTAACACTTGCCTCTGGAGCAAAATTGCCTAAGAAACGAATAAAGCAGCTGCGTTAACGAACTTATAAGAACACGGGGTCACTGAAACTATGGGTTCATTCGGTGAGGACAGGCAAACGTCGGAAAGGTAAGTATCGGTTACCTGGCGACCGGTTTGCTATTCTATTTCTACTTTTCCATTCGCACTTTCGCTAGGTGCAATGTGGAAACTCCGTAATTATACGATAAAACAATAAACAACCCGAAAAGTCGCGGACGTCAACTAAGTGCCTCCATCCATAGCATTTGTCACTTGTGCCTGAGTGTACCACGTTGCACTAGCTTGATAAGTGAGCTAGTTCTCACGAAAAAGGCAGGCATCGGCGCCGAGTAAAAGGACATGAGCGATCAATAGTCAAAGCGGAGTGTACTTCGTGTTTGCCACGCACTACGAACGCTCGCTAATTGCGTTTCTTTGAGCAGCGTCGCGGCAGATGGTGCTCCGAAGAGAGGGTGCCGGCTTGTCGCTGAAGCTGGTTGGGGGCCGGCGATAGCTACAAAGCAAGCACAGTTAATGCTTTCGATGTGTGTTCGGTTTAGCGAGAACAGTTGAACTCAAAAGCGCATGCAAGCAATTAGAGGCTAAAATGGAATGTAACAGACGTAGGTAGACCGTGAGGCACTTGCGAACGAATCCGTTAAGCGTTCGGCTAACCATCTAATCATTTGACCATTTGAGCAGGTTCGGTCGCACGGACCGTTCGACATACGTATAGTTTCGGCAATATTTTCGGCAATAGTGACCTGATTCTTGGGCTCGCTAGAAACCATGGACTAGCGTGAGCCAACTGCGTAATTTAAGAGCCTCTGGTGGAGACTGGAACACTCGTCATTTTGTTGGTGTTTACTACATGACAACTGCTGATAAAGCAATGGAAATGTATTAAACACTATCCTCGGAAAATCCCGAGAAAGAGAATGTCGCCTCGGTAGGTGACCAGCGCGTAGACGAACGGATGATCGGCGATGAATTCGGGCGGTGGAGGCGGCGAACCACCACCACCCATCATTCCACACATGCGTATTATGACCAGCGTAGCTGCTGCTCCAGTAGTGCCCGACTCATCCACCTAAACGTCGATGTCCCTTGACTGTGAATCGCGTGCGAGCCTGCCTCGATGTGGGAGCGCTGCATTACACGGCTGATATATACGCTGGCGTCGAACATTTTCGAGAACTCGGCTCTTCCTTCCAAAAATGCATCTACCATGCCGAGATTTTCTAGCGTTTTGGCTAGCTCTGTCTTCATGTCCGTCTTGAATTTCGGAACTTGCACCTGAAATCGAACATACCCAATAGAAAAACAGACACATCAACCTTGACTTTAGCGTAGTGCATGTCACTCAGCAGTTCCGAGAAAGTGTCTCCGTTAAGTTTCCGTAGCAGCGACGGAAGATCGTGCTTCTTCGATGGCAACAACATGATCATGAAGAATTTTCCACCCTTGTAAGGCATTCCAAGAGCTTTGAAGCCCAACTCGCGAGGATAAAGTCTTTAATAATGCCACGAGTGACCCCTTCCACAAACGCATTGACCGTCTGCAAAACAGGTCCTGAAGTGGCTTGTGAAGAGGGCCAGTCGCACCTTGCTCGTTCCTTCCGCATCGCCCATGTAGACGCTCTGAATGCGTCCTTCGTACTTTTCGTCCACCTTCTCGATGTACGCCTCGAGTAAATCGAATCGGCGGTTGAGATAGATCTGGGAAGCGACACGTAGTGTGCAGTCACTCGACGTCGAATTGACTTTGAGCGTTTTTATGAGGTCCGTGAAGTAAGCGTGCAGGCTCGAGGCACTGACGCCTAAAAAGCAGCATCTACGTGTGAACCCAAGCGCTGTGTAAAATGGCCCGCCGCTGATGTAATTAAATCTGCCAAATCACATCTTAGAAACATACGTCGTTCGGTGTCCGGCTTGACACAGGAGCATTTCAGGCGGCTCGCGGAGCGCTCAATCTTTCCTGCAAGCCAACTTTATGATCGTCACCAAAGCCAAACGGACCCTTGCTCAGAATGTCCTTTATTTGCTGCAGTGTCTTCCCGTCTGCTCCCATCATGCAGGCGCCAAGAGCGATGGCTAGCGACGTTGGTGAGAGAACCACCGATTTTTCAGCGTCGTTCAGCTGCCGCAGCATTTCGAACGCAAAGTCCATCTGCCCCAATGCCGCGTCGGACACAAGCGGGCGCAATGACGGGGAACACGTTGATTCCGCGCGCTTCCCAGACTCGGGCCTAAACGTCTGCTTAGACTGGAGAACGGAGCCTAGCATACCCTAGATATAGTCCAAAAGCAGGAATATTGCCGGTTTTGTCGAGTACAAAGAAGGCGAATGGCGTGTCGCCTTCAAACTGTAGTTCATAATGCCTTTCGTCTCCACGTGCATTCTGAACGGGCGTTTCGGAGAGCTAAACGCTCGGCAATAAGTCCAAGTCGTTAAGTGTTCCACTCACTTCAAAGCGGATGGCATGTAAAGCAGAAGGAAGTTTTAGAATGGCGTTTGTTGATGCAGGAAATTCAGGCCCGGTTTCGACGGGGTCACCCTTCAGGTCGCCGAGGTCCAGTATGTCGGAAACTTTCGTTAAGCCGTTGCATTGAATAACGGGGACTCAAACCTGTAAAGCCAGGTACTGTTGAGTTGATTTCAGGCCTTACCGCAACATCTTGCTCCTTGCACTTCTTCAGAGCATTGGACAGTTGCAAAAAATCCACGTCGTTTAGAAGTTTTTCTGAACCAAACCTCTCGGCCGACTGCAGAAGGAAGAAAGTCGGTGATTCCTCGTCATGAGCCAGCGGAATTCCTGCCAAATTTAGCCGCTCATCTGCGTAGTAGTAGCCGCTTTCCAGGCCATAGACGCAATTCACCTTAATTGACGAGAGCCTAGTTGCTCTGCAAAAACCCGGTGTACCTGACTCATCCGGTCTTCGCTTCGTCGTTTGAAGTCAATCGTATTGTCGTAAAGAGTGCCTGCCTCCAACGCTCTTAAGTCGTTTCTGTTCACTGAGGGATACTGCTTCTTCCAAATAGCGCTGACGCATGCGACGCTTGTAACGGCGCATGTTGTCTCTTTCCGCAGGTGCTCTGCTTCCGCAATGTAGTTGATTTGATAGTCAGTCTGTTGCGAAGTTAGTGCGTTGATCGTTTAAAGAGTTTCATCTATGCATAAATGTTGCTTTTACTGATCGGTAACTTCAATTTTAACAATAAAGAATTTCGAGCTGATACTACCTAACCAGCTCAAATTCTAGTGCATTTGCAGCGGAAAATGCTTGCTCAACGAATCACTCACATTGACGGTCTTCGCCGGTTTTTTTGAAGTCCACATATTGGATCCCTGCATATTGCGTTCGTTCAATGGCTTGTTGAAATGAAGGCTGCAGGTTTGTCCCTTCTTGCAAGTAGAACCGGTTGTTGAAACATAAACGCTTTGCGGGATCTTCCAACGATCCGGTGCCGCGTGCTAAAGTACCTAACTTGACAGTCTGGGCCGCAGGACATTGTCGACGTACCACAGCTGCTGGCATTGCCCGAGAGTAGCGCTAGCAGTTCAGAGAGTGCTAGTGGCGAAAAGACAAACGACTCGGTCGTGCATCCCTTGAGGAAATGCTGCGTAGTCTTCAGAGCAAGAGCCAATTGGTTTTCGTCGAATTTCAGTGGCTGGAGCTCGGACATTTTGTCTTAACACACCACGATTAGTGTCACCTAGTTGGTACACAGTTGGTCCCGTACAAGGCTTCAGTTGGCAAAAGTAAAAGAACATTTTGAACATGCAACTAACGCAGCCCTTCAGGCACTAGCGTGCGTTGAATGCAAGCTGGAAGACCTCTGAGAGTGGGTATGGCCAGCGGTCACTCACATCCGGCCACGTGCAACGCCGCAGACTTTAATTAGCAGTGGCCTCTGCGACGCACGTGGGCACCGGCTGAATCAATAGGCGAGTTGCTCGACGGCGCTGCCCAGCGTCCACTCTGCGGAATGCCGGCAAACGCCGAGGAATGCCCCTCATGGCCGCACGAAAGCAGTTGAAGTTTAGCGCAACAAACATCTCAATTGTTGGTTCTGGAATCTGTGGGGGGACGAAGCTTCCAGAGCAGCAGAAACGTACGCTATGCAAGCGTCTACAGCAAGGATTATACTCCTACTCCTAAGTTAAGCCATAACGCTCTAAATGCTAACATAGCATCAATAATAGGATGACATAGAACCATGGCTTGGTTGTGATTTGGCTTTGTGCACTACGTGACATTGTTATTGCGGACGAAGAGCTTGCAGTGTCACTTGACTGTCTGCCGGCCGAAGAGCCACATACCTATTTATTCGGTATCACTAGCGTAAATTCACCGAACAGCTTAGTCGCATTGACCGGGTCCTGAATGAACAGCGCCGTTGGGCAGCCAGCTGAACTGCATTGTCCCCAG
Organism: Aphelenchus avenae; assembly: GCA_020875895.1. NCBI lineage: Eukaryota > Metazoa > Nematoda > Chromadorea > Rhabditida > Aphelenchidae > Aphelenchus > Aphelenchus avenae. The sequence goes on along the minus strand of JNEY01000125.1, from coordinate 133,579 downwards.
CGACACCGTCCCTGATACGACATGGTTGACTGCTAACGTAGGCACGCTTTCTGGAAGGTTGCTCGGTCGTCTTAACAGTTTCGGACCGTTTAAGGAATACCGTTGCAAGATGACTCGACTGATTCCATCACGGGAAGAACACAAGAATCTCGAGTATAAAAGAACACAAGCCTGCAAGTGAGCGGACAGGAACTGGTACAAGGACAAGCTGATAGATGCGTTTACTCGATCCCTGCACGTAGCTCGCGCCTGACTTACATCGTTATTCTATGCGAAAATGTAGCCGTTGAAAAATAGTGCAAGACGGTGGTCTGTCCAAACGGGAAGCACTAGACTGCGTTTATTGACTTTCATGTACCGTACCAGGATTAAACCTTTGTCCAAACTTCAAGTCCCCGCGATTACGTCAGCCCGGTACAGCTACGTCTTACGCGCACGCTGTGGTCACAAGCTTGTCGTGCACACGCAACGAAGCGTAACAATGCACGGCAACAATTAGCGCACTATGCCGTGCGTACAGACTCCCAGATTCAACACTTGTTCTTTCATAGAATTACTATTGCATTCTTGCCTCTAGTTCTGCTTATGAACAAGAAGAATGGTCATAGTGCGCTGCATAGAACGCGAAACCTACGCGGCATCTCGACCATTTCTTCCTCATTCGGCAAGGCACTAAGAAACTTGCGATGTCGGCTGAGGCCCAAAGCCTTACTTATCCTCTGATTATCCAAGTTCCGTTACTGATTTTCGGGATAAGCCTGAATATCTGTGTACTCCAACAGGTCATACGAAAGAACGCAGCTTTCATGACAGCATTTTATACGTTATACCTCTGGCAAAGCGGCTCAGACGTCTGCAACTTCATGGTGAGTAATGTGTGTGGTTATGTGCTCGTGTATTTCCTTTGTGCCCTACCAGTCAAGCGTGCATGCATGCGACCATGCCTGTAAGTGTAGCACACATAGTGCCATGCAAAGCACGAAATAACTTTTTATGCGATGGCATGCTGGGTGCTAGGCGGACATTTGCTTGCAGTTGACAGGTGTAGGGGGGAAAGAGGTTAGACGAGGAAAGAGTGCATAGAGCCAGACAGATGCATGCTTGACGGATGTCTTTCAAAGAAGATTACAAGCATGCTCGCCTGATAAAGCCTGTTCTTGCTAAGGGAGCGTCCACAAAGTACGTAATGATTACAGAGAGGTCGGACATTCGGGGAATTCAGTGCAAAAAATGGGGGGAGGTAAAAAAGGGCGATGTAATGATACACATTTTCTGGACGCTCCCTAATAGCGGCCACGGCGGTGGACGTTGTTGCTTACTTACTAGATCAGAGGACGAGTGTACTTGCAATTCCCGGAAGTGAGAAGCGAAACGCTGGCTAGTGACTTCTAAAAGGAAACTTAGGCATTTGAGGAGTTTCAGGCAGTTAAAGCGTTGGGGCTTTCGCGATTGAACGTCCTCTTGCCTGGCTACGTCTTGAACCCGATTACGCTTCGTTTCGCCTATGCGGCCTGCTACTACCTGCTGTGTTTTCAAGTCACGGCACACATGTTAATCGCCATGAATCGCTACACGGCAATAGCCAGACCCACAAGTCACAAACCAGTATGTTCCTACAAGGGGTTCCTGACCGGAGGGTCGGTTCCCTCGTGATCGATAATGTTTGAAACAAGTAGCTTGTTGCTTTCGCCACAAGAGGAATGATGACTCCCAGAAGAGAGAGTTAACATTTTTTTGCCGTAGACGCTCCAAAAAGCAGCTTATGGAACCTCTTGGGTCTCAGCATCCTCTCCACAGGGCGAGGCAATGCATCAAAGGGGGAAGTTTCTGAATATGCCGGTAATCACTTTGCCTAACGCCCACTTTTGTCCTGCCAGCATATTAGGAAGTCAAAGGCGACACATTTTGAATCTACGGTACCTTCCCAAGAGTTCGACGTTCAGATGTGGACCTCACGGCGAATACGTATAATTGTCCTGTCATTAATCCTTCTGCCCACACCATGTGCCGTCGTTCATCTTGCTAATCCGTTGACAGCGATTACATTCGCCAATCCCGACGGAACCGTATACCACAGTCCCAGCTATGATTCGCCCACAATGGCGCAGGTGCCATTTTGAGGCACCACTCAAGACGAAAAGTAACTTTTTCAGGTAGCCACGTCAGTCACGGCGGCGTACGTTGTAGTCACGTCGGTGGCCTGCATTTTCCTGGAGTTGCGGACTTTGTTCGTCTACAAGTCGTTCAGTGAAAGTCTGAGGAAATCGAGACGAGACGACTACCGCCTACTAGGTAAACTGAAATGGATTGTAGTCTTCTTCTAAGCGGCATCCATTCGCACTCAAGCTGAGAGGAAGAATAAGTCTTATTGGGAACACGAAAATCGTTAAGGCGGCATACGCTGCGATGACCAAAGTGTTTGCGCATAGTAACAAAAAGTTCAATAACAATATTTCATCATGCGATCCCGATCCACACAGGGGAGAGGTCTACACCTCGAGTTCTCTTCCCCTATTTAAGGAGCTATCATGTACCTAGCTATGAGAGAGCTGATTTCTTCATCGTTAACAAAGCTTTCAGTGTTCGCGTTTTGCCAGTTTATTGGCCAATTCCTGGCTACCCTGTATTTTGGCGTTATACTGGCGAGCTTCGTGTTTCCGAATCCGAACGTGCTGTTTGCCGCAAGGAACGTCTACGTGTACATCAACGACATTCTCTGCCTCAGTGGGCCGATCTGCCTTTTATTTACCAGGTACATTTCATGCAGCAGCCCAGACAGGGTGAATACCTACCGCTAATAGCGTTATTTACGACGCTTCAACTTTCCGTTTTTGATGTTGTTATTTAGCGGTATTGTCAGGAAGGAGTACGCGAAGATGTATTACTGCAAGCGTCCGAATGCCACGCGCGTTTTCCACTCCACAGAGACGCGATACACTTAGCAGTTATTGGCCTTTTGCTGATGGTTGTACTTAATAGCTGCCCTCTTAGCATGTGCACGTTAACTTGCATTGGGCGTCTTTACTGATATTCATCATATCCGAATGTTGGGCCTTTTTATTTCTGTTTCGGAATCGGAATGAAGCTGTTATCGAATACATAGCAACGAATGCGGCTTCTGAGAGGCATATATGCCGCCTACGGCGGCCATGTGCGAAGAATGTTTAAGTGCTCTGTGACGATCATAATTACGCAATCCTGCACTCCTGGAATCTTATGAAAAAAACACTAGCTTTGGGCAAAAAAGGATTCCGCGATTCATCACATCTTTCTTAAAATATTTTTTACTTCTCTATGCTATCAAGCGCTGTATCAAAAATTTGGCCCATCTAAGCAATAATCTGTAGGTTTGCGTGAAACAAACTACTTGCGTCTGAAGGTGCACTATGATATGCGGGCCACCTAGGTATGTTAGTTAAAACAGTGACCCCCATATCATGATGTGGTAAAGTGTCCCCCCCCCTACACAAGTATTGCCAAACAAACGGTCCTTCGCCTGGACCGCACGCTAATTTGATAAGTCATGGTAGCTAATCAAACAAATAAATCGGATTGTACTCCCAATAATCCAAAACAGGAAGAACAAAAGCTCCGTCGTAGGGGTGCTTTCGCGCCACCGCCGCGTAAAACCGCTCGAGCGGGTCCTTGATATTGTCGTCCTCGTGCCTGAAAGTAGGCCATCATTCCGCTGCCAAACTTGACACACTTCAAGATCTCCTTGTGCAGCTCAAGAAATTTGTTCTGGAAGTCGTCGAGCTCGATAGTCTCGTCAGCTTTGGGACGCTCGCACAGATGCGAAATCACCAGCTTCAGAATGGCTTCAACGGGACAACGATATTCGTCAAAGTTCCAAAACCACGAATGAAACGTCGGCGCGAGTTCGAAGGGATAGCGGTACCCGTTTTCGCAGTTCCCGCTGCAGCCCCACTAAAGCGGCTATACTAAGGTTAAAACTCAGTCGCAAAATGTACCTCCGTATTGGTGCGTTTCCACGCACGACGCACAATTCGCACGTACATCCGCGTACCACATTTACAGATCATCTCGTTTGCGATGAGTCCGCTTCCCGCCAGGAGCTCATAGACGTTGTTACCGACGAGGTACTTCTCCAACTCACGAGCTGTGCGAAATTCCCACACTTTGGGTCCGTCCATGTTTTGCACGAGACTCGTTCTAAGTGGGAGTTGTGAACACTACCGAAGTGATTCTTCTACCTTGTCGCCCTTCCTGCCGGGTAGCGAGTAACGGTCACTCTGGAAGAATACGTGTGCACGTCCACTTCGAGAACGTCGCCGATTTCGTTCTCTAGTTTCCGGCTCAGAATCTCCGAAGGACAGTGGCGCGCCATGAACTTGTACTCTCTTGGCTCAGCGTCGTTACGGAATCTCTGAACGGAACTGAACTAGAGTTGCCGGTAGGTTTAATGAATGCCTGCTCTAAGACGGTGATGAGCGCATCGACCGCGTTGCCTTGCCAGCATTCCCCCCATATATGAAGTTCCTTTGCTCCACTACGACGTGGCTCCGCATCGTCGCCATGAAGCCAGCTGCTGACCGCTTTGTTGTGTACGTAAGGGCTAAACTCATCCTGGTTCTGATCCTTATACACTAACGGGCTATCGTATGTGCGCAACACCGAAGCTCATTCCGGTTAAGTTCGGTATCATTCTATGATCGATCGAACTTTCAACACCCGACTGCTGCTTCCATGCGATAGCGAGCGCTATGGAAGCATGCGCACAGCGGTTAGGACATGGATAACAGAACTCGCTAATAACCCGTGCATTCACCGAACTTACGGACTATCCCTGGCTGTTATGCTTACATCTCTACCAGATGAATTATCTGGGCATTACTGACGGTCCGTCGCTTGAAGAACTCTTCGAGGAAAGCAAACCGGCCTTCGAGCTTTTTGATTACATTCTCGTCGTAGTTCTCGTAATCTCCGTAATCCTGCTCCACTTCGCTACCGCCGTGGGTGTAGAATCTGGATAACCAGGTAAGCGCCCTGCAGTCAAGAGCGCCGTTAATGAGGTCAAATGCGTTGCCTCCTAGCTGGAGGCTGTCTATCACGAAATAGCCGGCTAGCCCCAGAAGGCTGCGAATAGTTTCGGCATCGAGTTCACTGCAGTCGATCTCGAAGGTCTTGATGTAAGCGTTGCGTAAGTACGGCAGTAGTCCAGCAGCGCACTCTAGGACGCGTTCGTCCTCAAATGACGAGCATCTGAAGTCACCACGAGCAAGCGAGGCTTTCGTTACGACCCGCAGAGGTCCTTTGCCATCGAAAGCTGAAGCAATGACGTCGCCTCGAGCTCGGTCTACGTGCAAAATGGATTCCAAGTCGCCGCGTTCCAACACCCAGCCAATATCGATGAGAACGTCACCGAAAGGCATGCTTCTGGAAAGGAGCTAAGTCTGCAAGGTATTGAACGCACAAGTTGCAACGCCAACAATCGAATAAATGTCGCTTGAGACGACTTAATATAACAAACCAAACCAATGTGCAAAAACCTTTCAAACAACACTGCTATTTTCAGCGCCGTCCAGCAAAAATGCAATTATGTTTTACTGAGTGCTGCACGGCTGTTGATAACCTCGCGAAACATGGGCAGAAGGCCGGCCGCCGATGGTTTCACCGGTGTAGTCAAGTAGTGGAGCGCCTAATGCAAACAACCGACGCAACAGTGTCGGAAAAGGTGCGGTCTTCCTGAAGGCAGAGGCACGTGGACATAGAATGATTTCAGAGACACGAAAACCTGTCGTATCTGCTAGGCTGCGTTTTGACTTCTGAGTCATAAGATATGCCTTGTGGCAAAGTACCAAAGGGAAGGACAAATTCAAAAAGAGTGCGCTATAGTCGTGGGCCTTCGTTAGTCGACGTCACTCGATAACTCAAGACGTAATCAAGGACTTTTTGTGCGCGCTGCGAGCACGAGGTTGTCGTGCTCAGGCAGTAAAGCATAAGATATAGTAGGATCGACTAAAGGTCGATGCTATGCATGCAGCCTACCCAAGCCCCCAGTTGGTCCACCTTTAAGAGAACAACGATTTTATTTATGCTTTTTGTTCGGCTATGGTCCAGAGAAGTTCCGCCTCTTCTTTGCTTGTTGAATTCTATGCTGTGCCAGAAAACTAAAGACAGCTACCTGCAGCGCTATGTACAAAACGTTGACTGTCGATTTTCAAAGTAGTTCGTTAGCGGTATCGTCAGAAAGGAGTACACGACTCCCCCCTTGCTTACCAATTTTTACTCAACTTTTCATGGGCTATCGAATGATATCAAACATGGACTGTTCGGACAGAAATCACGCTTTATTCAGGCCTAAGTTTTGGTCTAAGGCCCTAGATAAGGCCGTAGCAGGGCTGCAGAAGATAAAGCATGTCCCTACCCGTCCCACTTGTGTTTAATTCTTCACGGATAAATAACACGCTAATAATAGTACCAATCTTGCAAATCAGGAAGAACAAAGGGTGCGTCGTATGGTTTTTTTCGCATCACCGCCATGTAGAACCTCTCAATCGGGTCCTCGATATTGATGTCTTCGTGCCTGAAGTTCAATCATCACTCCTCTGATAAAGGCATCTTCTACCAAGCACAACTAACACACTTTAAGAGGTCGTCGTGCAGCTCAAGCATCTTCTTCCAGCGGCCAGGAGCGTGGAGCTTAGCAGCCCCGTCAGCGTCGGGACTGCCAGATGCTAGTAAAGTGACCAGCTTCAAAACGGTCGCAACTTCGCCGTACAGTTGCTGGCCGAAATTCAAAAACCAAGAACCGAAAGTCGGCATGACGTGAAGGGTCTCGCCGAATCTGTTCTTGCAATTTCCGCTGCAGCGCCACTAAACTGCGACGACAAATGAGGAAACTGGCTCGCCAAAAGTACAATGGCTCCTTCACGATCCCACCACCGACGCATAATTTGTAGATTCATCCGCGATCCACACTTGCAGATCATCTCATTTGCGATGAGTCTGCTTCTCGCCAGGAGCTCGTACACGTTGTTGCCGAGGATGTGCTTTTCCAGTTCACGTGGTGTGCGAAATGCCCATACTTTGGGTCCGTCCATGCTCTGCACGAGAGACGTTCTAAGCGCATAAGTTGCGAACACTAGCGAACACGCTGATTTCTTATACCTCTTTGCGTTCTCCCCGCGGTAGCGAGTAACTGTCACGCTGTTGGAGCACGCTGCGCTGTTGACGTCCACTTCGAAAACGTCACCGAAGTCATTCTCCAGTTTTTGGCTCAGAATCCGACCCGCGCAGACGCATTCGCCGGACGCAACGAACTTGTATTCCCTTGACCCTTTGTCGCTACGGAATCTCTGAACGGTACTGACTTCGAGCTGCCGTCATATGTAAAAAGTGCCTGTTCTAAGACGGCGATAAGCGCGTTGATTTCGTTGCCCTGATAGCTGTCCCACCAGACGTGAAGCTCCCTGGCTTCGCTGAGGCATGGTTTCGCATCGTCGCCATGAAGCCAGCTGCTAACTGCTTGCAAGTGCACCTAAGGGCTAAAAAGACTCTAATTCTAATTTATACGTTACGGCTAAGAAAAGCGCTATTGGCACATGTATTCTCCACAGTTTTCGAACGTTTGCCATACTTACATGTCTAAAAGCTCGAGGTTCTCGGCATTTCTAACAGTACGTAGCTTGAAGAAATCCTCTAGGAAAGCATAACGCTTGTTGAGCTCTTTGATTTCGTTCTCGTCGTAGTCTTCGTAATCTCCGTAATCCTGCTCTACTTCGCTGCCGCCTAGGTCGTAGTTTCTGGACTGCCAAATAAGGGTTCTGCAGTCAAGAGCGCCGTCAATTAGATGAAATTGCTTCTTAGCTTGAGGTTGTCTATCACAAAATAGTCTTTCAGCTCCGGGAGGCTTCGAGTAGTTTCGGCGTCGAGTTCACTAGAGTCGATCTCAAAGGTCATGATGTACGCATGGCGCAAGTACAATACAAGTTCGGCAGCGCCCTGTAGGACGCGTTCGTCCTCTAATGACAAACATTCGACGCCCCGATGAGCAATGAAGGCTTTCGTTACGACCCGCAGAGGTCCTTTGCCGTCAAAAGCTGAAGCAATAACGTCGTGCCGACATCGGTCCACGTGCGAAATGGATTCCAAATCATCGCGTTCTAACGCCCAGCCAACATCGATCAGAACGTCACCGGAAGGCATCTTTCTAGAACGATACTTAAGTAATTGCAAAGTATTGAACACACGGTGCACATCAGTGTTGGAATTATTCCACAACTTGGCCATGCAAAAACAGCTTTCTTTAGACCGGAATGCCCGAATGCAAAAATACCTTGCAGTTGACCTTCGAATTAACGGTACTGCGCAACAAAGCTGCAGTGCTTTCTGATCAAAATGCTAAGATGTTGAATAGGGTCGCAAAAATTGCAATAGATCCTCAGTTAATGACTTCCATCCAAGCGGTGGAGCGACTATTGCAAACAACTGACTCACCACTACGGGAAAGGTGCAGTCTGTTAAAACGCTGCAAGAAATCACGTGCACATTTAATGATCCTGAGTTACAAAACCCTGTCGTATTTAAAAGACCTTACTTCGACTTATGAGTCGCTACATTTTAAAACAAATTTTAATTGGATAAAAGTAGGTGTAGCAGGAAACTTTTGATGCGTTTGGAACAGCGCTGGGCGAGTGTGTGTGGAATCGCCTGGATCAACCGCGTTTGGTTTCCCAGCTGCTGATAAGGCGTGTAAGAGACGGAAGTGGAGACGCGCAGTTTCGTGTCTTGGTACATTAGCTGTCTACGTACTTCAGCTGGGTCATACAGCCACCCCGACAGGTGATTGTTTTCTGAGGCCCTAGGATGATGCGTTTGATTTTGCATATTAGGAAAAGCTGTGTGTTGCGTGCGCGCGTCTGACCGATATGCTCAGCGAACGATGACAAATACAGTTGCAGCTTGTCGGGTTTGAAATTTTTTATTTTTTATTCATTCAGGTGACAATCATGTCTAAGTTGTTCAGCAGTCCATTGATTGTGAGCGAACTTTTAAGACGCGATGTGCACTGCCACGCGCGGAAATGTTAAATCACGTTTTTAGGGGAAACGTTCAACAACAAATGCCGTCAACAGGTCTTGATGGCGAGATCATCGTTATGGCTACCATCGAAGAAAGCAAGCAATTACTGCCTCACGCTACGGCCTACCATGCAGCTGAGAACGACGACAACGTCAAAGGTTGCAGGTGCTGCGTATTTAGTAACGTGTCGTATGGTTTAGCCAAATGGTACTGGTACCTCTACGCGATCTCACCGATTTTCGTAACGATTACTTCTATGGTCGTCACTCCGGTTATCATCCTGCTATGGCGAAATCTCAGCTGAAACCTCAATTCTGCGCTCCATGCTATCCATACTTTGTTTGGACTTTCTCATGCATTTTTGTCGTTAACTGTCGCATGGTTTAATAAAAGAACGGAATAGTTCATAGCAGTACCCTGCACTTTATGCATGAGAGAAAAGCGTATCTTTGCGTAAAAAGCGTATGTAATTTGCGCACGGTAGCACAGTACACCGCGACGACGCCATTCGTGCGCACATTAGGGGAAACGTTCAAAAAGAGCGCACTCACGTGCCCTAAAAACGACTAGAAGTTTTAACGATGTCTGACGTCCATTGGTTTTGCAAAATTAGACGAGAAAAATTCCGCGGCTATCATAGAATCCCTGCAACGCTTCGGGGTCAGGCCTCCCCGCTGCTAAATTAGGACACCGAAATCGAAATCGGATCGGCCATCGTGGAATGGTGCATACTAGGCAGATATTGTTCTTTTATCACAAAGCGGAAGCCCTTTCCGCGCTCCATCGTACCAGAACCGGTTTACATCGTCCGAATCGGCGGTGGGACTTAACGAGCGGCAACTAATTACTCAGGTGTTTCGGTTAAAAGGTCAAAGCAAAGCGCGTCAGACGTCGAAGTATCTTTATTCAGAAACAAACGGTTCTAATTCTGCGAATGGTGTTGTGCGGTAGCCGCTGTTAAGCCGGGCAATGCGGAACGTTCCAGCCGGTCTCTTTCTGCTAACCGTCTCAGGAGTGTTACTGATCGAAGCTGTCCGCTTCAATGTATACGATGGCCTTCGACAAACAGGTGCCAAATAGGTAGATATTCGCGATAGAATATGGTTTTTAGGTGAAAGTGAAGTCGTGGATACCGACGGTCGTTGTGAACCGATCAAGGTCCTTGTCGGTCGTGTTCGCTCAGTGGACACGTTTGAAAGGTGCGTAATGCTCTGCGATAAACCTGATTGCCGTGGCCGATGCGTAAGGCTACAACCAGGTTACTCGGCGTTGGCTGACCGCTGCGTAGATCGAGGCGACCTGTCGTCGTGCAGTTTCGACCGCAAGGCCATGTCGGCCCAGGACTGTGTGGTACACCAGACACTGCCAGAAGCACGAGTGACTTTCACAGTGTACGACGAGCTTCATCACACTGGTAACGCACGGTTTGTTTTAGAGCTTGTCACAAAAGACTGACTTCCGTGCTCTTTGACCAAAAAAGCTTCGGGCAAAACTATTTTACACAAGCCAGCAAAAGGTCCATTTTCCGGTCAAAAATGAACCAAATTACCTTGAAAGATCGGAATTTCGTGCAAGGAACGAAGGGTTGACAATTTTTACCAGATTCTAAATTAGCTTCCGTACGTAACAGTTATGCGTAGTTAGCTATGTGCTCTTTCCGGTCCACGTCGCGCTTTAGGCGACAGCGAAGAAGTCAGTCTGTCCGGAGACTGCGCCCCGATCAAAATGTACGACCGGGCTTCTTCCCTTGAATCAGGCGGGAAGTGTGTGATGCTGTGCGACCACCCAGGTTGCCATGGGCGTTGCGTCAGGGTGGACAAGGCCTGCGACACGACTTCATCTGATTGCTGCTCGGACCCGGAGAATCTCGGTTCTTGCAACTTCAGCGATCAGGCCGCTTCCGCTAAGGCATGTCCGACGCCAAGGAGTGCAGTGAAAACGAGTGATAGCCATCAGCCATATAGATCCAGACATCCAGGCCGTGTGATGGTTTATGCAGGACTTTGCCACACCGGTAAGGGAGTCCACTTAAAAGTCAGTTAAATGACCAAAGCATAAATTTAGGTGATAGCGAAGAAATTGAAGTGTTCCAAGGGTGCGTGTCCATCAAGATGTCCATCACTTTCAATCCGTATCCCACCAATCGCATTCTTTCGGTGGACACCGGCGGAAAATGCGTGATGCTCTGCGAGAATGCCGGGTGTCGTGGGCGGTGTGTAAAGCTTCATCCCGACTGCATCTCTCCAACGGAATGCTGTCCGGATCCTAGCGACCTGAGCTCCTGCGACTTCAACGACAGGGCGTCTTCTGCTCGGGAATGCACGCTGCAGGAGACTGTGCCTATGACCAGCGTTAGCACGCCGACAACGGTGACGCACGTGCCTACCACCACTTCTGCCTATCGTCACATCAGCAGTCTCTCCGCTACGTCGAAGCGTCCTCGTACTAACAAGCCGACAACGATCCGGCCATCTAGCACTTCAACGTCTGAACCAGTGCCGACCACGACAGCAGATGCAACTGTAGACCATCTGCATTACTACCGATCCATGACATGTAAAGGGCCATTTTCAAACCTATTTCGGTTACTCACGTACGTTTTAGCTTACCTCATCGCTGGCGCGGCTGTGTGCGTCTGTATTTTGTGCATACTGATGGCGTTCTTCGTCTTCACCCGTGTGCGCCGGTAGGTTACCGGATTGACGCAACGATAGAGCAACAGCTTTAGGGCTAAAGACAGCAATTCCAAATTGCAAACAACAAGGTTGAAGAGGTCAACGAAGAAGCCTATCAGGTATGTATCAGCGAGAGAGGCTACAGACGTCCCATCAAAGTCATCGTAGATTCGACTGCAAAAGCCCACTTGCATTTAGCCCACCGAAGAAGGACCTCTACGAAATCGACTCGAAGGACGTGATAATCCTGAAGGACTCTCGTCTTGGCTCCGGCGGATTCGCATCGGTGTTCAAAGGGATCTGCAAGACTGACGCATTGCAAAAACAGACTGCTGGTACGCCACATTCGAGCATCTTTGCGGAAACGATTGTCGAAGTAGCCGTTAAGGTCACACACGCCCATCTTTCAAGCGGAATCAGGTACTCTTATAATCGCACGCAGGCTGTCAAGATGATTCTTGGGGCGGTTCTGAAAGTGTCGAAAACGTCAGCTCAATTTTAGGAAAGAAGTGGTCCGCGAAATCGAAGTGATGAAGGCACTGTCCCACAATCCGCACGTCCTACGACTGGTGGCCTTCGTAGGCGCGCACGGGACCACACCGATGCTTGTACTGGAGTACTGCGCGAACGGGAACTTGCAAGCATTTCTTCAAGCCAGGATGTCCAATGCCAAACGTACAGCAGTCGAAGTAGGAAATGTGCGTGATTGTGCAAACCTAAAGCTCTTTTTTTAGGCCAACGAATCACCGGCGCACATTGTATACCTCGACACGAATGTAACCTTGCGTGATCTAATTTCGTTCTGCTGGCAAATCAGCGACGGAATGGTACGTCCCAGAACGCAAAAATAAGCTTAGCAGCGAATCCTTCAGGTATTCGTCGCATCCAAGGGGTTTGTCCATCGCGATTTGGCCGCGAGAAACGTCCTAGTGACGAATTCGTTGATGCTAAAGATAGCCGATTTCGGCCTATGCCGCTACTCCAACGATGCCCTTTACACGGCCCACTTGGACTCTAAGCTGCCGATCAAGTGGATGGCACTCGAGTCGCTGGAGCGCGCCGAGTTCACCACGAAATCGGACGTGTGGTCATTCGGCGTTCTCATGTACGAAATCTTCTCGGCTGGTGCAATTCCCTATCGCGACAAGCATCCGACGGAGCTCTCCGGCTTTCTCTCAGCGGGCAAGCGCCTGGATCAACCGGAGCTTTGCCCCACAGAAATGTAAATTATCATAGTACTACGGTCACTGTGTGGGTTGAACCTTACAGGTACGCTCTAATGTGCCAGTGCTGGAAGCAGGAGCCCGAGAAGCGGCCGTCTTTCGAGGACCTCCGCGAACAATGTTCGAAGTGGCTAGAGCTCTTCACCGAAAATTACGGATATTGTCAGGCCATTGCTGATGAACTACCGAGCAATTCGTGACCAGCAAGTATTTTGATTGTGCCTACTTGTTTAGCCAGTCTGCCGCAGTAAAGTTCGGTTTGGCCGAAAGATCTTTATTTCTTGGCTACTACAAAAACTGGGAAATTATTCAGAATATCGCGAGCTGACCACGATAAAAAACTTCGCTTGGTTTGGCTCTGTTACAGAGTAAACGCCCTTTCTTCCGATTTACGCTTAGAACGCATCTCTATGAACCGGGCAGTTTCCGAACGACGCAGACAGTTCACTTCCTTCCTATTGCGCCACTCACCTGATGCCATTCAAATCCTTTCAACTGGAAGCGCCGTTTGGCGTAGGTGCACGTGCTGTGACTTTCGCGTCATTAGTGACCCAGACATTTCCTTCTTCCCGCGGTGTTATTCGACCGCTGTTACCTCGTTTGCTCTGACAAAGTGCTTCGTGTTCTGGCGTGGCATGGCTCGCCTCCCTGGAGCGTCCGCTGCGTCAACGCTGACGAACTGGGAAACCGCGCAGTGGATATTTTTCGCCGCCTACGGCACGCTGGTTTTCATTCTTGCAGGGATGATCTACGTCACTATGATGTGCACATGCCGAAAGTACAGCAAAGGTAACCAACTTACTGAGGAAAACGCATTTTTACTTTTGCTGTGTAGAATATCTAAAAATGCCCTTAAAGTGCCACAGCAAATAACGAATAGGTATCGTAAGTCAGTAGAAAAAACTGGCTATGGTACGCGCATTTGCGTGCTTCACTTCTTATGCTCACCACTACTTTTATTTAGACAACGATCGGGTTCAAGAAAACCAGCGCCTTATTCCTGGACCGTCATTTCGAGCGGAACTGTCTGATAAATCCGGCCAAAAGCCACCTGACGATACGTCGGGAAAGCCTCAGCTGCCTCTTGCGTTCACATTTTCTCCGTTCCTCATTAATACGGCGTCTTAGGCGTTAATCAGTCGTTCACAGATACTGAGCCTGCAAAATGTACGAATCATTATCGATGAATAAATATGTGGAAGTGCATAAAAAATTTGTTTTAACGACAAGTCGAAGCCGAAAAAGGGACGTAGGGAAGTATTTAATGCCTGCATGTACTAAATTTTCTACATTTCTGCGTTAATCGGGGGCAACAACCACTTTATTCATAATTGTTAGAAATCGTTGCGTTGAAGCGGCTTTCGGGTCAACTTGAATCCTTCTGCAACAATCTGGATGCGCATCATCGAGCCGCTTGGTCCTTCGACGACGTACTCGTCGTCAGCACGATAAGCTTCGGCAGTCGGTGAGACCCAAAGTTTGGGCTCAACTTGCTTTATGCTGACTTCGATGATAATCTCCGGTGGCGACGCTCGGTGGTGCTAAATTTCCGAGGAACAAAGGGCCATAGTTAGTTCTAGTCTGTTAGAACAAGCCATCCAATGCTTCGGAACAGTGATATGCCGGCCGGAGCTTACCTCAATTAGTTGGTCCATCAAAGTACCGTCGTCAAATACGGAGCCGGCGGAAAGTCGACGAATCGGATGCCACCAATCCAGCTCTCGGAAGCAGTACTCGAGGAGCGCTATCAACGGAATGGAGTCCGGCTTGTACGTCATTGCTGCATACTCCAAGCAGATGATCATTGCTCGTGGGTCGTGTTTGTCGATAGCGATCGCGCTCGTACGGAAGGATCCGTTATAGAGTAATCGCGTGAGGACCTCGAACGAAGCTTTGGTCGGCCAGTCGACCAGGCGTAGGAAGCCGATCGTAAGTTTGTAATTGCTTGCCATCCGGACGAATGCATCATCGACGGGAATATTTCGAAATGTGAGCTCATTCACGACAACGCACCCGTCCAAGACGCCAAATAGGCAATGTGCGGCCGTGCTTGACCTGCCTGCGTGCCAAATGCGCTCAGTAACGTCGTTGGCGGAGAAGGGGACGACTTGTGCGCGGTAATTCGATCGCCGCTTTGGACGGCGCTTGCCATCAATCCTAACAGTGTTGAGGCGATTGAGCTCCGCCGAGTCGAAAGCTCGCACTGCCAAATCTTGTTGTCGCTCGAGGATCAGGCCTCCTAGCTGCCGGCTGACAAGCTCGACTCTGTCGAGAGTAAAGCGGTCCAGGAAAAGGAAGGTTTCATGCCAGGCCCTGTTCGACATCTTATCGATACTGAAATTTTATCACCTTATAAGATAAGTTGTACGAAGTGACTGACGTACACGTAAGGCTTCTTGTTTGCCGTGCTGGCGGGTTTGAGACGATACATTTCATGCTTCAACTCGTCGACACTTTTCAGGTTAAGTTCAGCAAGAAGTTTCTGAAAAGAAAAAAAATTCTCTTAACATCCATTACGGAATTACCCCCCCCCCCCCCACCGCCCACTCCGTAATCACTAATACAAATCAATACTCAGCAAAGCTTTACTAGTGTCGATAACCAGAACAAGCCGCACTTTCCGTCTTCTTTCCTCGACGTGAACGAAGCACTAAGTATCATCGAACACAGGGGGGACTTCCGTAGTCTTACAATATTTTCTGCACGCCGAAAAAAGCTTTTCAGAAGTGGGTATTATGCATTGCTGTAGTTTAGAATACTTTCCACTGGCACTGTTCTCTTGCCAGAGATTTCAGTCCTCCCTTAAAATAGCGAGATCAGCCTACACGATATACGGAACCAAGTCAAGAAATGCGATCCAACATACCTTCAGGTCAAGCAGCATTTCGTAGTCTTGGCGATTGACTGCCACCATGCTTTCATTTTCGTCGTCGGGAAGCATGCTTGTACGTAGTTGGAAAGAAATTAGAGCGCGCCGTTTAGGGAAAAAAGACTTAGCTATATCCGCCGAATGTGCTATTTTAAAAAGCTAAATACGCTCTGCTAAAAAGCTGGTGGACATCTCCCTAGGGACTATGCGTTGTACGACCGACGAACTGAATAAACCGCAGTTTGGTCTGGTAAAGTTTTTATGGCAGTACTCATGACGGCAGAATGTAGTGTGAACGGCGCTCCCAAAGCACACAGAGAGCAGAAAACGCGGTTGGACCGAGAATTTTGTTCAGTCATAATGTAGAAGGTTGTATCATAGGTTTCCTTGATACCTGAAATGCTGCTAACTCAGCTTTTCATGCAACCGTAATTCGCGTAAGACGCTTAATGAAATGTAGCGAAAAATGACAGTCGTTTATAAATTTTTCGGCCTTCAGATTCATTGCGTCTCGAGCTAGGAGCATCGTTAATGACAACTATGATGGAAGTGAAAAAGAAATAATTTTCGCAAAGTCTGACCATAGATTGCGCGCAATCGTACTTCCTACTTGCCACCGCTGTTTGTTGCAGAGTGTGTCCTTGATTCATGCCGGAATATCGTCATAACATAATGGACGGAAACGTGCGAACGTTAGCGTAGCTGCAGGGATGTGTCGAAGGAAGCATTGCACTCTAGCGTGCTAGACAATATTTGAGGGAGTACTGGCTTTCTCTGTACCGACTATGTTGCCGACAGCTTCATGTGAGCGCTCTAGAAAACCTCGATCAAACTCCCCGCCGAGAGGCAGTAAAGCACAAAGCACAGCGCTGGAGCGATGAGTGCTCATGTGTCGCGTCTTGCACCGCTACCTCATCGCCGCACTCCACTCCCCGGAATCGATTTCTTTTTGACGCTAAGCGCACGATTTCTACCCGCTTTTGTTTGTCGTGTGCGCTCGAGTGACGTTCCAAATGCCTCAGAAAATTTTGTCCAAAAAATCTTGAATTTCGCTTGCAACGTCCTACTTAGAATTTGTGTTGAAGGACGTAATTCCGCGCATTTTTGGTGCCACTTTTTACTGCGAGTGGGAATTCTTTGCAGCATTGCACATTCGCAATAACGATGTCCGTTTGTATTTATTTAGTGGGTGTGAGACTGAAATATCTGATCTGTACATACTTCCGGCTGACGGCCTCGTTTCCTTGCTCAGACCTTCCGTTCGCGTTCGTACGACACGCCTCTTCGCTTGTTCCGATCAGTCTTGCCGGATTGACCGCGACCCGCCTTGCCATTCGGTTGCTTTAGGAACGATGGAATTAGTCGCCGTGACAAGTCTATCTGAGGCAATATGTCCGATTTGTGGTGGTTCGCCATCGAAGCCCCACTTTGGAACACGAAGTTGCGCCGCATGTGCCGGTACGTCTACCTATGCGGCATCGCATGTCCGCTTACCTCTATTCTTTAGCTTTCTTTCGACGCACAGTTGCTATGAAGCGTAGTTATTTCTGCAAGCATGGGAAGCGCTGTAACCTGAAAAACGGTAGGGCTCATTTGACTTTGCCCACTTAAACGAGCAAATTTAGTCGATCCATGCAAGCTTCTCTGTCGGTATTGTCGGTTCATGGAGTGCCTGCGCAACGGAATGAAAGTAAGCGGTGAGTTTTGCTCGTTTCCAGATACCCAGGGAGACCACGTTGGCTCGTTCATAACTGCTTACTAACGATGCATAACCACTGTGACTGTTAGGAGTCGAAGCAACCGTGGACAGCGTGTACGACGACAAGACTCCTTTGGCGGACGCTATGCGCACTTACAAGTGGTCTTTTCTAGTAAGGAATGCGAAGACGGTCGACCTCTACGGCGGGTCTCAAGTACGTTAAGGCCGCAAATAAAGTGTTGAACTGTGTGGAATTTAGTTTTATGAGCCGATGGCAAACAAGCTGCGGACTGGTCGGAGCGTACAGATAGCGCTTAAGTCCGAATGCCACGTCCTGCTCCAACTACTGCATGCACTTCGTTTAACCGACAATCCGATGATCAGTTTGGTAAGCTTTTCATCGCTCTATGCTTAAATTAGGCGCTTTCAGCGGCCTTCACAATAGGTACATTCCGCACATTTCAGACAGAGGCCGTGCAGAAAATTCTGCTCTCGTGGACCGGCTTTGAGATTGCGCGCAATACGGCGCGTAACCTCGGCTTCCTCTCCAACACGCTTTACTTCATCGACGAAAGCACTATGCCAGTAACGCAGCCTGGAATCGCAAACTACTACGCTAGTCTCGGCTGCAGGGACCCGGACATCACAGCGCGATTCGCTGTCACATTCTTCACCGAAATCCTCCGAATTTCACGGATATTCTACGACATGCGATTCGACGAGACGGAAGTTGTGGCGCTATTCGAGCTCTATTTGCTGAAGCTAGGTAGGGCAAATGGTGTACCATTACCCGGCACGTTACATCTTTAGTCCGCCAACTGCCGGAATTTGACCCAACACGGCTAGCACAACTCACTAACCACGTCTGCTTCGGTCTGAAGGAGCACTGCTCAAATTCCTACACTGATTTCCCTGCGCGAATGGGAAGCGTCGTAACAGCGCTCGGAGAGATTGACGTAAGTACTGCACCGTAAGTCATAACAACACTCAACTGCTTTAGTCCTTGCACAATCTTTCTCAACAAGTGAACATTCTTCTGCAGCTGCATGGAGTGGAACAAGTGCCACAGCGGCTGGACTGAATCGCATTTACAGACGTTTCGGTTGCATTTTGTTGGAGAGCATTCAGGTTGTGGTCCTTGTACAGTCACTTGGTACTAATAGCGCAATACAATACCTCCATCCAATGTTAGACTGAATCCAGTGTAGATTACTTCGAGATATGGAGCTGTACTAGGCAAATTTTTGCAAAATACAGGCCATATGCTTTTATGATGCTTCATGACATGATGACCCATAGCAGCCTTTGGGTGCTTGTCCTTGGCTAGGCTGGATCTTGAATAACGACTTCGCTAGTATTTGTTTAGAGCGACTTCAAGTGCATGTATTGTGAAACCTCCACAAGCATCTAATTGCCTGAATTGCGTAAGTCATGTAGCTGCCCTTAACGCATTTCTAAATCTTTTCATCTGTACTGGCTCAAAACCCATTCACGCATAGATTATTTTTCCTTTAGCGTTTCTGGATGTTCTGTACTTGTTGTAGCAGTTACTCCAGACAGGAACGAAAGTTCACTACGTGCATGCGTACCGAAACGGTTACACTCTCTCTTGTACGTGAACTCCGTTCCAAAAGGCGGACGCGCAATTAGTCGCGAAGAAGATCCTGTCAGTAGACCAGCGGACGCTGAGATCACTTTCGTCAAAAGGGCAATGAACGGTTTGTCTTGTCACTGCGACCACACCGTAGCGGGCACCAGCAGAGGACCATATATAAATCCATATTGGCGAGAAGTACATTTATTTTTTTCAGTGAAAGCTTCAGAGAATAAGAATACCCATCGTGTTCCATTAAATGGGTAGCAGCTCGCATGTACGAAGACAGCCCGCATATCCCTAAAAAAGAAGCGAGTGGAGAATGGGCAGGGGAATGCGGATGTAGAATTTGGGTGACTATTGCGACAAGGACTCGTGGGTAGGGAGTTTTTTCCAATGCCAAGCTCGTACATATTAACTCAGTCATTTCTGAGTTTGACCGACTTACCATTACCATCATTGGGACCGCTGATCAATAACACTTCGGATGCTTAAGCGCTACTGACGCTTTTACCTGTAGGCGTAGATACCTTTTACCATGAAGCACCATAAATGTATTGTTATGAACAGACAAGAAGGGATAACATTCGGAAGTACCGAAATTTGGACGAATGAAATCCATTCATTCGTCGTGAAATTAAAAGTGCTGCGTTCCGGCTGTGGGAAACTTACGTCGGATATTCCACAAATCAGTTTGCACAACTGTGTCACAGGGCCGCATGCTTTCAGAATAGGGCCATGAGTCGGAAGTCGAAGCATGAACGGAACGAGGCCTCGGGCATCACCGACGCCAGCAACTCGCCATTTACCGGTAAGGAAGGACTTCCAGATCTACCCCGACGAGACGAACAAGTGGTACGCGCTGCTCGACGGGAACAAGGCCTCGTACCTGGCTTGGTCGATCGCCGATAAGACCGAAGCTTCCGCCGCCCTGAAGCCGGGCACCTCGCCGACGCAGGTGGGCGACGACGCGCAGGTCTCCGGCTCGAGCACCTTCCTCAAGAAGTGGATCCTGTCCAAACGGCTCTTCTCCTGCGACGGCGCCCTCCTGCCGGTCTCTCCCTCTCCGGCACCCGCCCCGGTTCCCGCTCCGGATCCGCCTTCGTCGGGCGGTGGGGTTTCCGTGAGCGTGAAGAGCAGTCAGAAGTGGAACAGCGGCGTTGCCGACATCACCGTGACGAACAACGTGGACGCGCCCATCTGCTGCGTGCAGTGTCCGAGCATTACCACTTTTTCTGGCCATTACCATTACCATTACCATTACCTAAAATTTTGGCCATTACCAATACCTGCCATTACCATTACCCACTAGCCGATTTCTGGCCATTACCATTACCACCATTACCCACTACCATTACCTAGTTGCAAAATCAGTCGCATATGAGTAGGTTTCAGTGTAGTTGGCGTAGGCCTGTGTATGCCTCTATGGCGCACAAGCGCCTCGCAAGGGTTCATACCCAGCCATCGTCGTTAATAGGGATGCGTACATACTAGGCACTTGGGATCGACATACCTCCCCCCCCCATCCATGAGCGGAGCTAGCCGCATCCGAGTCAAAGAGCCGAGCCGAGGAGACCCACTCACCCACTCTTGCTCTTCTCGCAAAATATTAGGAAAAACTTGGTATTTATGCTCAATTTTAAATTTTAGGCCGACGCAGGCGATGACAGCGACATTTGGATGTGTCGGCTTCAGATGCTTCAAAATGTGCAGATTTCTGAAGGAAATAGGGTTTAGCACGCCGTAGGCGACACCAACGACGGTTCGGCCATTTTTTCAAACTTCCAATGAAAACTT